>CM044103.1:14093682-14148367 GCA_024174645.1 Lemna minuta
GAGAGAGGAATCAGAGGAGACCGATGGGGAGAGAGAGACGACGCGAGCGAGAGAGCAGCGGCAGAAGAAGAAGAGATTTCGGGGGAGATGGAGATAATGGGAGAAAGAATGAGAGGAAACGTAAACGACTGGGGAGAGCAGAAGAAATCGAAAACGGAATGAGAAGACGAAATGAGAAAACAAAAACGGGAAAGAGAGAGAGGGAGTGAAAGATCGTGTGAGAGAGAAGAAGGAGAAATGATTGCAAGAAAGAGATTTTGCGGAAGACCGAGACGGAAGTGAGAAGATGAACGGGAGAATGAGGAAAATTCAGAAATGACGGAATGAATATTGATATTAGAGGGAACGGGAGAGGGATTACCGAAGAAATGAGAGAGAGAGAGAGAGAGAGAGAAACTTCGAGGATGATAAAGAGCGAGAGAGAGAGAGAGAGAGAGAGAGAGAGAGGGAGATGCTATGAAGAAAGAAGAAAGAATGAAATGGAAGAAAGAGGAGACGAGAGAGGATACGAGATACGAGGAAAGAGGAAAATAAAGGAGAAATATGGAAGAGAGGGCGATAGACGTAGAAGAAGAGAGAAGGAGAAATTTCGGGGGAGGTAAAGAGAGAAGGAGAGAGGGAAAGAAGAAAATGAGGAAGAGCAAGAGGGCGATAGAGAAGGATTATCGGGAAGATGGAGAAGATGAGGTGCGGGAAAGGGACTTTGCGGCAGAATGAAAGAAAGAGAGAAAGCGGGAGAATTCGAAAGAGAGAGAGTACAAGAGAGGAGTGATGCGAGAAAGAAAATTAGAGAAGGAGAGAGAAATGTGAGGAAGAAGAGATTGAGAGAGATTGAAAGAGAGAAATAAATGCACGAGATAGGAGAGAACGATCGAGGGAGTGAAATAAATGGGAATTTGAGAGAGGAGAAAAGGAAGAATTGCGAGAGAAATTTATAGAGAGGAAGTGTTGTTTCAAGAGAGAGAAGAAATCGCGAGAAGAAATTTCGAGACAAAGAAGCGAAAGGGAGATGAAATGTGGAAAATAAATTCAGGAAAGAGAGACGAAATCGGGGAAAGAGGTGATTCCGGACGAATGGAAAAGAAAGAAAAGATCGGAGGAAAAGACTTTGCGAGAGAGAAAGGACAGATTGAGAGGGGGAGGAAGAGAAGACTACCGACGAGACTGAAAGAAACTTACCGAGATAGATAGAGATTGCAAGAGGAGTTGTGAGGAAGAAGACGAGAAAGAACTCAAATTAAATTCCATTGAACATCAGAATCAGTCGGGGGAGAAGTTACAGAGGGAGAAAATCTAAACCTAGGAGAGAGAAGGAACAACCTAAAAAGAAAAAGGAAGAAGAAGGAGAGTCGGGGAGAAGCTAACAAAAGGAAGAAGAAGAACTCCCGAAACAGCTTTTTCTCTTTTTATTCTCCCTAATCTCCACTTCGGCTGGGCTCACATTGTTTGCCTTGGACAGCCCATTATGCCCTTTCAACACTTCCATTTTTGGAGGATCTTGATGCCCTTCCTCTTGAATACTTCCTGAAAATGAAAAGGCAAAATTCATGTAAAATAAATTCTTCTCAATACACTAATATTCTAGAAACTTCAAGTTGTGAGATAGTAGAGGAGATGTTGTGTTCAAGAGTTTAATAGAGTTACATAAGAGCAATTCATAGGTGCTTATAACTATATTTTATGTTCTTATCAATAAGCATCCGATAGTTCGGATTTCAGCTAATGGTTACGTCTTCTCCACCTTTTAAACACGCACTTCTCCTTAATGTTTTCCGTGTTGGACTATGTTCCCTATTTTGTTTTGTTTTCAAGCGACATGGCAGCATCCAGCGCGTCGGATCGATACTGCGTGGAACATCGTGGGTAGATCACATGGAATCAAAGTTCACGGGGTCAATGATTGCGCACGTGGTTAAAAACTTACTTAAGTGAGTTGATCTGGGTCGTCGATGGTGCGAGTTATAACGGCGAAGATCACTCGAGATCAATGGACTCATCGACACATCACGATCGTTGGATTAAAATCCAACAGAGGATCAAACAACACGTCATTTCACACACCACACAAGGACTCACCTCAACCCTTTATCGTTGATCGGACGGATCAGACTTAATCATGATGATTTGATCAACAGACACTTCATCGCGACTGTTGATCGCAATGTGCCTCTTCATCGAATGGTCGCGCCTAATTTCGCTCTTTGAATACACAGTTCTTCGCGATGGAAGTACTCCCCATTGAATCTTCCAGAAATTTGAACTATCCATACACCAATTCAAATGTCAATTCAATTTCTTTGTGTTCTTGATGCATTTCCGCATCCAAGGAGTGCTTGATATTGGGTTTTGATCAAGAGAGAAAGGAGAAATCACATCTTGAACTTCAAATTCGTCTTCGAAAACTCGGAATGAAAAGCCATGCATCCGGCGATTAATTGGATCATTTCAAAGGCTAATTTGGGTTAGATTGCGTGTTTTCATCTTAATCTTTCATCATTTAAATTTTGAATCGTAGATTAAGTTTAATTTTAGTTTAATTTCAGTTTTAATCATTTTCGCGATACGAATTTCTACCCCATTTTCAAACTTCGATTACTTAGCGAATTCTCATCCAAATCACTTGATTTTTTATTCTGTGGATTCGCAATTCAGTTATCTTTCTTAATATTATAAATTGCCCAATTTCTAATCTCAATTCGTCGTCCGATTTGACCGAATTTTAAAGATATATCTCAAATTTCCCTAATTCTCTGTGGATTCGACCCGTAATTACCATTATACCCTTTAATTAAATTGATTAATCATAAATTGGTAAGTTTAGGACTTTGTTTTGACACTAAATCGTGTGCATTCAACGACCATATGAATTAGTCTCATGACTCTCATTGGCATTACATCTAACACTTATTTATAGGAGAAAATAAGAGAAACCGTCGTAACGGTTTTGTCCACGTGGCGCACGCATCACCGCCATAACTCCTCAATGTAATACTTGAGATTAAATCTTCAGCTGAAACTAAAGATAACGCGTCCACCATGGATGAACAGATGGACGGCTGGATCACCTGCTCACAAACTCTTCCTTGATCCACGCCTAGTTCATCATCGCGACGCCCAATTTCTCCCGAATCTCTTCAAATTTGATGCGTCCCAGCGATTTTGTAAAGGAATCTTCCAGGTGCGATTCCGTATTCACATACTCGATGTTCACTTACCCTTTTTTCCACGCAGTCACGGATAAAGTGGAACTTCATCTCAATGTGTTTGCTTCGACCGTGCTGACTTGGATTCTTGCTCAATGCAATAGCTGATATGTTGTCAATGAATAATTTAAATGGTCTCTCTTCAATGAATCAGATGATCCATATGCATTGCCAAGAAGCAGCCGAGGCTGCAATGTATTCAGCTTCACATGACGATAACGCCACTATGTTTCGCTTGACTGTGTTCCATGTGATAGCAGAATTCCTATTGAAAACACTTGACCGGCTGTACTCTTCCGATCATCACTATCTCCAACGAAATCAATGTCGCTAAACCCCTAAATAGAGTAATTTTTCCTTCCTCTCTCATATCTCAGTCCGAATGAAGACATTCCTTTGATATATCTTAAACTTCTCTTTGCTGCACTCATATGCTCTGCACTTGGTTTGTTCATATACCTACTCAGGTAATTCACACTATACGTTATATCAGGTCGTGTATTTATCAAGTACCTGAGACTGCCAATAAAACTTCTGAATTGTGACGGATTTTCTTCATATTCTTTTCCGTCTTTCACAAGTTTCAACTGAGCTTTCATCGGAGTTCTTGCTGAATTGCATTCGCTCATTTTGAATGCATGAAGGATAGTTTGGATATAGGACTTTTGATTAAGCCAGGTGCACTTTGCTTCATGCTTGATTTCAATTCCTAAATAGGAACTGAGTATACCCAAATCCGTCATTTCGAAAACATGTTTTATGTTTTCTTTGAATTCTACTATTTTGTAGGAATTCGACCCTGTGATGATCATATCATCAACATATACTCCAATTATGATTCTTTCTTGCATCTCTGTTGTATAATATACTGCATAATCACTCTTGCTTCTCAAAAAGCCTTTTCAAAGTATAACTTCATTTAACTTTGAATTCCAAGCTCTCGGGGCTTGTTTCAAACCATACAAAGCCTTTTGCAATTTCACTATGTGATCCTCCTTCCCTTTAACTTCGAAGCCTTCAGGTTGAGTTATATAGATGTCTTCCATGATCTCTCCATTCAAGAATGTCATTTTAACATCCAGATGATGTAATTCCCATCTTTCTTGTGCAGCAATTAGGATTCGGATGGATTCCATCCTTGCAACAGGGGAGAATACTTCACCATAGTCTATTCCCTCCTTTTGAACATATCCTTTCACTACCAATCGTTCTTTGTACCTCAAAATTTTTCCCTTGCTGTCCTTCTTCACCCGAAACACCCACTTTACCCCAATTGGTTTGATATCACCTTGTGGTTTAACCACAATCCACGTCTTGTTCTTTAGAATTGCTGAAATTTCTTCCTTCATTGCATCTCTCCACACTTCTTGTTTTGCAGCCAAGGAAAAAGAAGATGGTTCCTCGACGAAGAGAAGACATAATTCATTGCATAAGAGGTTAGTATCGTCATAAATTGACTATATGGATCTATACCTCACTGTCTCTTCTTCATCTGAATCTTCTGATTGACTGAGCTCCCTTCCTCTTGACTCACTGATCACAAACTCTTCTCTTTGTTCTTCAGCTAGATCTCTTTCACCTTCTTCTAATCCTGTGACTTGAAGAATGTTTGAAGAACCCAATGAAAGTTTTCCCAATTCATCTTGTTCACTAAATTTGAAGGACTTTTTCTCATCAAATATCACATCTCTGCTGATATGAATTTTGGAAGTAGCAGGGTCTAAGCATCTGTAGGCTTTTGATCCTGCTTCATATCCCATAAACAGCATGCACTTACTCCTATCTTCAAGTTTTGAGAGTCTTCTAGTGGTTTTTACATATACCACTGAACCGAATATCTCTAGATGACTCACATTCGGTTTTCTCCCATTCCACTTCCCATAAACAGCATGCACTTACTCCTATCTTCAAGTTTTGAGAGTCTTCTAGTGGTTTTTACATATACCACTAAACCGAATATCTTTAGATGACTCACATTCGGTTTTCTCCCATTCCACTTCTCATAAGGTGTCTGTCCTTTCACCCCTTTTGTTGAAGATCTATTAAGCACATATACACACGTACTAACTGCCTCTCCCCATAATTCCAGAGGAAGATGTTTCTCATTTAACATACTCCTCACTAAACCCATGATGGTTCTATTTTTTTCTCTCAACCACAACATTCTGCTATGGGGTGTAAGGGGCAGTAAGTTGTTTCTTAATCCCACTCTTATCACACAAGCTTTTGAATTCATCAGAGGTAAATTCTCCCCCTCGATCACTCCTTACACACTTTATTTTCACTTCTTTCTCAGCTTCCGCCAAAGATTTGAATCTTTTGAATTTTTCTAATGCCTCTTATTTCTCCTTAAGCAGAGCTACCCACATACACCTCGAATAATTGTCTACAATTAGGAAGAAATATCTCTTTCCATCTATAAGTCTGTGGACTTATAGGTCCACAAATGTCAATATGCATGATAAGTCGCTAATCTTAGTGATAAAATATGCTTTGTAATGAACTTCCTATACAATTCTTTATATTTAGATGCATGTTTTATCCACATTTAACTATGAAATTGGGATTTTCATAACTTCTAAACCTTGCCTTAAATTATGCAGAATTATGTATTTTTAAGATAACTAACCCCTACTTGACTCATGGAGTCAAGTAGAGTCAATCTCATCAAGATATATTGAAACGTTTTCAGGGTTTAGGTTCATTGACAGGAACCAAAAGGTTTAGAGGTGGCCTTACAGGAACTTTTTTGGGAGCAGCCTAAACAAAATAAAAAGCCCATTACAGAAGGAAGTTGGAAAGCAAACAAGAGAAGAGGAAGTGGTGAAATCCCGACGGTTGGAACCCAAGAGATCCAACGGTCCATCTTACCTCTCTCTTTCCCGATTTAAACCCTTAGGGTTTCGGGAGAAGAGGTTGTCATTTTGATTCAGACCAGCCTCGACGGGTGTGACAAAAGTCATTTCTCTCTCATTCTCTTCCTCGTCCCCTTTGTCCTTCCTTTTCTACATGTTACCCTCGTGGCAGGTAGCCCACTTGCAGAGCTACGGACGCCACCGGCTTCCTTCAAGACTCGTCTTGCAAATCACATTTCAGGAGACCTCGAGGTTGGAGATGCCGCTTCATCCCTGCTGCCCGCCGGCAACTACTAATATCCCCTTACTTTAGAGAAAAAACCAGATACTCCTCTCTTAACGATACTACTAAGCACATTTCTTATTTAGTTTGATTAAGTTTTCAGTTTTTTATGATCCGCACCACTCCTCTAGAATCACTGCACTTCGCCGCCCTGCCTGCAAGTGAGAGTTTACCCGAAACTGAATTCGGAAATCGGTTTTGAGAAATCGGTTTTGAGAAATCGGTTTTGAAAGATTGGTTTTGAGAAAGTGGTTTTGAGATCGGTTTTGAGAAATCGGAAATCGGTTTTGAGAAATCGGTTTTGAGAAAGTGGATTTGAGATCGGTTTTGAGAAATTAGAAATCGGTTTTGTGAAATCGGTTTTGAGGAAGTGATTTCCGAGATCGGTTTTGGAATTTAAAACTAACAAAAATTTTGCCATTAAAAATTTAGTGCTATCTTGTTGAGATTTGCCTGCTCATGTTCGCAAACGTACCACTGTTCGCCGGCATTTGTGAGTCCATTCAAAACCGAAATTTGCCAATCGATTTTTATTTACGAGAATTCCTATCGTTTCTCACCAGCCGCTTTCACATTTCCGAAAACGAATTTTTGGAAAAAAACTTCACAAAAGAATTCCTTGTTCATGTCATTTCGCTCACGATAGTCCTCGCACCTGCTCCTTCATGGCGTGAATATTTCTTCTAGAAGTGTTTCGCCGCTAGTCTGGAGTGATACGTCTACCTAAAACTGAATACGGGAATCGGATTTAAAAAAAAAAAGAAGAAAGGGTTAGTCGCTTCACCTGTGGCCGCACCCCTGCGTTTCACCGCTCTCCCTCTCTCGTCTCCTTCTTAACCCTCTTTCCCGTTTTAGAATAATCACCTTGATTCTTCTCGAATCCACCCTCTACCCCTACCGTTCGCATCTTTCGCCTGTCTACACGCATTCTCCAAATTTTTTCTCTCACCCAACTTCTCACTTAATTCTTATTTAAAGAATAAGAATCTTGTATTCCCCATTTTCTTTTCCTTCTTACTTATTCTCTGCTTACTTCTTTTGTGTTTCCTAAGTTACTGCCTTCTCCTTAGTAACTCTCTCTAGACCTTACTCTTCTCATTTATTTCTTTCATTTCTAATAAGTCTTCTAAGTTCTAAAATCTCCTCACCTTTTAAAATCCAAAAAAATACAGCTTTAAATTAGAATTCACTAACTAATCACCCGCTCCCTGAGGATCGACCCTTGCCCTAGGCTCGTGAGGTTTATAAATGTGTTGTGTAAGCTTAAAAACTCACACGACGTAACAATCATTTATATTGCTTACCACTCATTAATATCGAATTTTATGCTTATCAATGGATCAATTCAAGGACACTCAAAGCTCTATATGCTGAAGATGAAAAGAAGCTCTTGAGTGTTTACCTAAGATGCAGTGAGCACATGCCTCATCAAGATTTCGAAATTGAGGTAAACCTTTCACTAGATCTCCTCTTATCATGTCTTTTAGATTGTGAAAACTCTGATGGCACAATCTTTTATGCCATAACCAAGCTTCACTTGTTTCTCTTTCAATCAAATTGCACTTTTCATTGATGTTGATCTTCAATTTGTACATGCTCTCTGAGGTCTTCTTTGTCTTAGTAAGTAACCTATCGAATTTGTCACGGATTGTGAGGAAGCCACTGTTCAAGATGGTCTTACAACCTTGATCGTCTAATTTTCCAAGACTGAGGATATTAGTTTTCAGGTCAGGTAAGTAGAGAACATTAAGAATTATCAAAACTTCACCGGTTTTGAAGGTAACTGAGACATTACATTTTCCTTCGTATGGAATCGTAGATCCATCACCAAATTTCACTCTTCCTTTTATATTCTCATCTATCTTATGAAAGAAAGACTTCTTACTTGTCATATGACTGCTGGCTTATGTATCAAGATACCACATATGATCATCATATGAATCATTTATTCCCTATAGAAGCAATTCTCCATATTCATCCGACACCACCATCATTAGAGCCGATTCCTCTTCCGTTTCCTCTAATACATTAGCATTCTCCTCTTTTCCTTTCTTCTTTGTGTCTGAATAACATTGGTCGGCAAAGTGACCCATCTTTTGATAATTGTAACACTTAATCTTTGACTTGTCAAAAGGTTTTCTCTCTTCTTCATCTCTGTCATTTTTGGATAATCTTCCGCATCCGCGACCTCTTCCTCTCCCTCTACTTGATCCTCTTCCTCTTGAGGATGATCCACGATCACCTTTCTTTGACTGATTAAATGCTCGAGCAAGCAAAACTTGCTCTTCTTCCCTCGAATCTCTTTCTTGAAGCCTTTGTTCATGCACTCTCAGAGACCCGATCACGTCATCAACACTTAGACCCCTCATGTTTCCGAATTGTTCAAGAGAAAAGGTTAGAGAGTTGTACTTTACTGACATTGATCAGAGGAGCTTTGACAGCGCTTCTTTCTCCTCTAATTGCTCACCCAAATCTCTTAATTCAGAAATAATCTTGGTGAAACGTGATGAGAAGTCACTTACCTTCTCATCTTTTTTCATTGCAAGATTCTTGAATTCCCGTCGCAACGATTGAATCTTCGATTGAACGACATGATCTACCCTCACATGGAGAATCCGAATTGTCTCCCAATTCTCTTTCGCGATTTCTTGACATCCAATTGAAAACTCACGGATTCTAAGATGGAGTTTAGGATCGCCGAGAGAGCTTACCGATCTTTCTTTCGGTTTTTCTTGGTTCCGGTGATTGCTTCCCATAAACCATGAGCTTCCAGGTACACTTCCATCCTCATCGCCCACAGACGATAATTAGTGGATGTCAGGGAAAAAATCGAAGCCATCACTGCTTCAATTCTCGGCACAATTTCTTGAATTGCGGTGCTTAAGTCATTGACTGACGAACCTCCTCTCTTCAGCATCTCCACGACTTAGAACGAGGCTCTGATACCACTTGTTGGCAATAAAACGAATTTGAGAGCAGAATTTGGAGAGGGGTTTGAACACACAAGATCAGAACAAACAAACAACTCAATACAATTTCAAGAACACACTCACTATTGTTCATAATACTGCTCACTCTCATTGGCATTACATCGAACACTTATTTATAGGAGAAAATAAGAGAAACCATCTTAACAGTTTTGTCCACGTGGCGCGCATCATTGTCATCACTCCTCAACGTAACGGCTGAGATAAAATCTTCAGCTGAAATTGAAGATAACGCTTCCACCGTGGATGAACAGATGGACGGCTTGTGATTTCTTCATTTAGGTATTACATGGCGGGCGGCCTATCGGGTCATTTTGGCCGAAACAGACAATCGAAGCCCTTGAATGTCGCTTCTTCTGGCCTAGCCTCAAACGCAACACCGCCCGGCTAATCTGTGAGTGTCGCGTTTTCCTCCTCGCCAGGCACAAAGTAACCAATTTCGGCCTTCACAACCATGGACAGTCATCAGCATGGATTTCGTCCAGGGCCTCCCTCCAATGCGTAAGGAGCTTGACTCCATATTCATTGTGGTTGTCAGATTTTCCAAAATGGCTCATTCCCTGCGATGTCGAAGACGTTGGGTGCCTCTACTTCAAAAAAGAAATAGTACGCCTTCAAGGGTTACGATGCTCCATTGCCTCAGACCGAAATGCCAGGTTCACTAGTTGTTTTCTGCAAAAACCTCTGGTTTTTGTGGGGCGCTACAATCGAGTTTTCGATGGCGTTTCACCTTCAAAATGACAGACAGAGAGGTCGTTAATCATTCGCCAGGTTCCTCCGGCGACGCCGCCTGCCCTTGAAAGCGCGTCCTCCAGAGATATGCGGTGGCAGCGCCGCCGCCTCAGGCACCACCATCCCGCCCGCTCAACGCCCGATTCGTGGGGGCACGCGATTTGCGTTGCGCGCGACGTGGGCCTTGGCGAAGCTGCAACATTGCCGGAGTCCCCAGGCGACGCCGTATCGACACCGAAAGACCCTAGGCTCCATGTCGGCGTCATAACTCCAAACGACACCCCCTCCGTGTCCGTCCGTGCCGTCACCGACAAGTCCACCTCAGGCGACGCTGCCCCTAGTGACTGCGCCGCCACCTCCACGCTGCATCGCCTCTCCGCGATGAATCGCGCACGCTGTTGCCCACGTCGCACAGGAGGCGGGGCCCACGTTCCCAGAGTACAGCTAAGGCCCACGGCGAACTTCACATGAGGTGCACTGCGCTTCACACGCGCGACACATATTGCGCCGAGGTGCAAGGCGCAGCACACGTGCCCCATAGAGCGCAGGCACGTATAGCACACGCCCTGCGCTTGTGTACTACACCCGCACGCCTTCAAGACAACGTTCATGTCTTCATCTGAGATTTCATCACCTTCTTCGCTAAAACAAGCCGCCATGCTTATTTATTGTGTTGACCACTCCGCCATTACTTCTCCCCCACACATGGCATATGTTCTTCATCTTACTCTCCAGAGTCGAGTTCCCCACGACGGAAGGATTAATCGAGAATGGCTGTGTTCTTCATCACTACTATCATTGCCCTCATTTATCTTGCTTCCACACCGAAGTCTCTTCTTGCCATCGTCTCTTCCGACCGAGGCCTTTGGTGGCAAGCTGCAATCTCTTCCTGCCAACATCTCTCTGTTTTCTCGTCTATTTTCATCCTTTGAATGGAAGGTCCCATGCTTACGGGCCCACAGCAATTCACCTATATATCCTCCCCTATACACTGAGGGCCCACTATTTCTCTTGTTCTAGAGGCCTCTCGCACTTCTTGTAGTCCCTTTGATCTCTGATGGAAATCTTAGATGCTGGCTCTTCCGCTTAAGGGATCTCATCTCCTAGATGCTGGCTCGCCAGCGCCGCCCTTCCCCTGCTTCCTCACCCCACTGCTCTCTAAACGTGCTTCCTCATCAATCGAGATCAAGGAGGACGCCCATCTTCACCGAACCATCGCCGGTCTGGTCAACGGGCAGCCTATCCCATGGCCGCCGCAGCTTCTTTCCTCCCTCTCCGCGCTATCTCCGCGCCTCACCCGAAACACTCTTCTCCGCTCTCTCGACCTCATAAAACCCCCCTCCGCGGCCCTAAAGCTCTTCCAGTGGGCCCAACAAGTTCTTCCTCTCGACGACTGCGCCCACTACAAGATGCTCCAAGTCCTTTGCCGGTGCAACAACCTCTCCTCCGCCACAAACTTCCTCTTCTCTTTAAACCAAAAAACACTCCTGCACGATCGCTTCTTCAACGTGCTCATCCGCGCCCACGCTCGATCGGGAGAGATCCGTCTTTCTATAGATCTTTTTCGTAGAATGCGCGACGAGTTCGGGGTCGCACCTTCCGTTTTCTCCTTCAACAGTCTCCTCTCTGCTCTCCTGCGCCGCGGCTGGACGCGCTCTAGTAAAAAAGCTCTTTCTCGGAAATGCTCCGTTCTAGAGTTTCCCCTGATGTCTGCACGTTTAATATCCTCGTCAAAGGTTTCTGCTTGAACTCAATGGTCGACGAAGCTTTCAGCTTGTTCGAAAAAATGGGTAAATGGAAATGCGAGCCAGATGTAATGACTTATAATGCTCTGCTTGATGGGCTTTGCCGCGGAGGGAAGAACAGTGAAGCGCGCAACTTACTTGAGGAAATGCGTCTGAAGAGTGTTCATCTCCATCCAACGGTCATATCGTATACAATTGTGATAAGAGGGTATTGTGCGGCGAGATGCGTTAATGAAGCGATGGAGCTCTTCAGGGAGATGAGTTCTTTGGGGATCGAGGCGAGTAGAATCACGTACAATACTCTGTTGCAGGGACTGTGCAATGCCGAGAGGATGGATCTGATAAAGGAAATCATGGGTCGAGATGAATGGAGAGATTTTAAGCCTGATGCCTGCACTTTCAATACTCTGATCGCGGCACACTGCAATAATGGCTGCGTGGAGGACGCGCTCAAGGTGTTCGAGTCAATGTTGGGCTGGAAGGTGAAACCAGATTCCACTACTTATAGTTCGCTGATCCGGGTACTGTGCCAGGTGGGGAATTTTTGATCAGGCGGAGAGTCTTTTGGACGAGGTATTGGATAAGAAGGTGTTGGAGAGGAGTCGTGGAGCGCCTCTAATGGCGGCATACAATCCGATCTTTGAGTACCTTTGCCAGAAGAGGAAAATCGAGCAAGGCTGGCATAGTGTTCAGAAAACTTCTGCTGGCAAAGAGCACTGTGGATGTGGCATCCTGTAAGATCTTGATCTTCGGCCATTGCCAAGAGGGAGCTCCTCGAGAAGCTCACGAAATTGCAACTGAGATGAGAAGGCGAGACCTCAGTCCGGGAGATGAAGCATACGAAACTATCATTCACGGGTTCTTGAAGAAAGGAGACTTCCAATTTGCAAAGAAATCGCTGGAGAAGATGCTGAACAGTGGTCACCGGCCGAAGACGATCACCTTTCACTCAGTTCTCTCTGGAATTCTGTGCACCAACAGTGAATCCATGGAAGGAGCTTGCAGGCTCGTGGCGATTATGCTGGAGAGGAAGATCCGTCCCAATTTGAACCTCTCCACTTCTCTCATTTTAAAGCTCTTTGAATCTGATCAGCCAAAGGAAGCGTTCGAAGTTCTCGAGCAGTTATACACAAGCGGTTATGGAGTGAAAACGGAAGAGCTGATTGGTTCTCTCTTTGAGCACCAAAAGGTTCTAGAAGCAAGAGATCTGGTTCTGTTCTGCTTAAAGCAACCGAGGTATAAACCTGATGCAGAGGTCTGCGGCAGAATTCTGAAAAGTCTCTGCCTCAACGAGAGAGCATCTGAAGCTTTCGAGCTATTCCATGAACTCTCAGAAAAGGAGGTGTGCGTTTCGAAAGACTGTCTAGCGGATCTAGAGGCAGCGCTCGAAGCACAGGGGAAACTCGCGCGTGCGAAATTTATTCATAAACGAAGAAATCACACGCAGTAAGTCAAGCACAAAACCATTAACAACCGGAACAAAGAAGAATCAAACGGAGGAAGCATCATCCTCAGAAACCCACTCCCAGAAATGTCTCAGAACAGACAAAGCGCCAACAGGGTAATCGGATTCCCCAAATTCCTGCGTGGAAAATTCCCCTTCTTGTGGGATTCCATCCACCTCGGCATCCACAATATGGAGGACGTATCTCGCCGGAAGTCCAGGATAAGAAGCGGACGCCTTCTCCTCCACCCTCGTTCGATAAGAACCAGGCTTAATCATCAAAACAGCGTCTTCTCCGAGCTCCTCACGGATCGCTCTACGTGTAGCTTCTTCGACGGACTCTCCGGGCTTCATCTTCTCCGACAACGGGCGGCGGCGAGATCTGACCGTGCCGTCGGAGAGGAGTTGTTGTGTCTCCACCAGAAGCTCTCCTCGTTTATTTCTGATTTGCACCGACGCCACGTGCACGGTCCGGATGAGAGACAGATCGAAATTCTGTATGGAGGTTTCTCCCGATGAAAGCTCGAGCCAAAGATTGTGCACGGTCTTCGTCCCGGCTTTGATGCCCCAGGAGGCGTATGATTCAGAGGGAAGGCGGGGTCGGAGCCAATCGGAGAGGGACTCGGGGGAGGAAAACGAGAGACTCGTTGGGGAACTTACGGGGGTGGAGATTGTGGTTTTTCCTCGCATCTTATTGATCGGGGAGGTGGGATTCGGGCGGAAGCTTTTGAACAGGAAGAGGAGGGAAATCGCGATAGCGGAGAGTGGGTTGGAGTCGGATGAGGAGGAAGGAGAAGGGTTGAAGGAGGAGAGGAAGGCGTTGTTTGTGGCGCTTCCGCAACGCGGGGGCATCATTCCGTGGGCCGCTTCATCGCGCCGGCGTCTGGTAAAGGGGGGAGAGAAGGGGGCGAAGGGATGATTCGTTAAGCGGCTTCCACGTCGATCCGGCTTCTCGTGCTCTATTGGTCGATAGTTTACTTTTATGGAGAAATTAAGCCCTAGAGATGTCCATGCGTTTTAAAACTATTTTTAATAAATTTGTGGTCACGTGCATAACATTAGATATTTTGACGTTTGTTTAAAGTTCAATTTTTAATGTAAAATTCTGGTTTGACACGATATTTACTGATAAAATGATTTATTTGCATGCAATTTAATACTAAGGATCATGGGGTAAAAGTTGAATCAACTAACCATTCAAGTAAGAAACCAATGGGTGGGTTTCTGAACCTTGTTTGAACCATGATCCTTGGTTTGGAGATGTTGGGAAGGGGATTGGCAATTTATCATATTTCATTGAGATTTTTGTTGAGCTAGTGAAGCCATGGTAATGGCACTCCAGCCCCTTTTTTGCTTAATGGTTCTTGCTTCCATATCTTGTCTAATGCACTCTCAGTTGAACTTGAAAGATGTCATCTCTTCTTGATTTTAACTGATTGATTCTTGCATTTTGTCTCTTTCGTATGCTTCATCGATGAATGACTTTGAATAATCTATGATGTGAATAGAATGTTACATAATTTCTCCACCTCAAATGACCTTCCCATGTTTATTTAGCTAGTAGTTTCTTATTGGGCCTCTAGTTGATCAATGTGCCTTCTATGATCTTAATTGAACATAGAAATATACCCATGTCTAGAGTGACATGGGTTTTAATAACAGTCGAATAAAATAAAATCTTAAACAACACCCATAGAAGTCTTCGTGCCATAATGGGCCTCAGAACTTTTTAACCTGATAATTTTTTCCTCAATGAGGTTTTGAAATTTTCAATGATGCCTAAACTTTTCTCCAAATATCAAGAGATGAAAAAATCAACTTTATTGATGCAAAATATTGATGATACCTCTCAAATACCTTATAAATAAAGAATAACCATCAATAGTGTTCAATTAATGATTACAACATTCTTGAATGACTCATATAGGGTTCTACAATCATGCACTAGAATACATTTTAGGAATGTAATCGTTTTTCAAAAAGGGTGATGGCATAATATTTTATGATTGGTATATATTTCTATTTTATAAAATATATCTCGATATGATGATTCTACAGAAGACTAACAATATTTGTTAGCTGAAATTTAGATTAAAATTCATATGAGTCCTAAGTATAATGGATACTTTATAAAAATGATAAAGAAAATGATTATACAATGCAGGAAATTAAAGAAAATGTTAAAATGATAAAGTTCTACAATTTTTTGTGAATATGAGAATAACTTGATATTAATCTGATGACAAAACGATTTACATATCATTTAAATCATAGAATATGGATATTCTTTTATAAAAAATATCAGATAAACTAAAAGGTCAAATTGATGAGTATAATTAATAACCCTAGTGGATGCAACTTTAATGAAGATCTCAATGAATTACCTCCCTATTCATGATTGAATGGTTGATGGCTTTTGTAGATATTTTTTCATCCACTTCTACTAAAGATGTTTGTGCTTCAATAGTAGAAAATTATTCAAGTTTTCTACAAAGTCTTCATTTTGTCTCTCTTTTATCCTATTACATAACTATCATCTTCAATATCATCCCTCGTCATTTGCCTAGTTGAATGTCAAATTATTAGTTTTCCTTGAAAAACTCTCTCTCTCTCCATCTTGATACATGAATTTCTATAATTTGACGCACAGAAACTTAACTCAAAATATACTAGTAAAAAAGTCATTTATATATGGATTACTTTTGATAACTCCAACAGTATTTCTAACATAGTATGTATTTAAAGTTATTTAAATACTACTTCAAATATACTTCATCTCTTTATAAATATATTATCATTAAATAAATAATGAATGTAAAAATACTAATAAATTCACAGTTAACTTGTAAAGAATGATGAGTTCTGAGGTCCATAAACTTTTCAATTTCGATCAAAACATCGAATGCAGCAGAATTCATTAAATCGAATATTGAAAACATTGAGGCACCATGAATAGATGATCCTATCATCTAGTATATATGAGAAAACATACTTACAGGGTTCTCTTGAAAGAGTTCTTTAAACAATTCGAGTCTCTAGCCTCTAGCGGTATCCACACAATCTCTGGATGGTTGGATCTTCTCTTCAAAGCTCTTCACCAAGAGACAAAGAGAAGAAATAGAGGATTCTCACCAAGCTTGCATGGCCACCTCGAGTTTTAGTCGTTCTCCCTCTATTTATAGACATTTGGTATGAGGTTTTTCATAAAAGCCCCCCATAGTTATGTCTATATTCACCAACATCCATAGACCTTATGTGTGTGACCATCTAGGTCCATATATCTCAGTGGTTAATAACTCTATCAACCAAATAACATCTTGTTGGTCAACCTTCATTAACTATCGACGTCCACTTATAGATTAATTAAGCAAAGATCTATTTAACCCAATTGATAAGTTGAGTTGCCAACCTGTTGGGTGCCAAGCTACACCACATACTCTAGGAGATATGGAGTATGTAAGAACTCACTTATAGAACCTTTCCATCATTAATTACAATGTATATATAATCCTTCATCCGCACGAGACTCGTGAATGACTTAGAGTATGGTCAACTGTCAAACCCTAATCGGTCACTCAAGTTAGTACTGATGCATATAGAAATCATTGGGAACTCCTTCTCTGATATTTCCACTACCTTAGCGAAGGATTTCATCGCATCTCATTCCTTGAGTCAATCTTCTCAAATACCGAGGGTGGATGATCCCATCTTGATCACACAATCATCTTCGTGGAATTCATGTCGTATCCAATATATGACGTTTTAGATATCCCGTGACTAGGGATTCATAAGTCATAATCAAAACACGATCATCCATCCACAAGATGTCTTTGGTGTCTCAAGTCAAAGGACCACATACACAACCATGACATGAATCAACTTGATTGATAGTTAGGTATAATACCATTCAGGGATTCATACGGATAATTTCAGTGAACTTTTTCTCCAAAGAGCACCCCACTATATATCCTTAGTGTCTCCACACCGATGGCTACAAGATCAGTCATACTCATCTTATGAGTTGGATTAGATAGTGTTATTCTTTATAAATAATTCGATGTCCTTCTCAAATATCCCACGAATAGGAATGTTTAGAACATATGTTTAAAGACTAGTGATAATTATATTATGATCTTATCATAATTCACTTAGTCATTACATATGCTCCTGGGCTTCATTGCAAATATCACGCAAGAATGATAATGAATAAAATTTATTTCAATGAACATAAAAAAAAACATGAAAGTGTGATTGGCTTATAGGCCACATAATATCCATCATGGGATTGAACTCAAGGAATGAGTAGACAAGAGGAAAAACAAGCTAAAAATGATGTTTGGTATAAGATAAATGATTGATCGGTGTCCTCTTTCCTCCTGGCAAGGCAATACTAGAAGAACTATGATAGCATGTTAATTAGACATGATAATACATGATTATTAATGCATATTAAGGCATAAAAGATTTCATTCCTATGCATGTTATCATATTTATGAGTATTTATCTATCATTCTATGAAAAATTCATTATAATATCAAAATACTTTAATTTAGGGTTAATGATGATCAATTAAAGATAAATAATTTTATAACCCATCTTTACTTGAGATTTATAAGTAGTTTTTAAAGTTAAATAATGAGAGAAATCATTTTTATAAACATTCATTTAATTTTCTAAAGTTATAATCTTAAAGAAATGAATGTATTTTAAAATAGAAATTAAATCGCTTGTTATTAATTAAATTTGACTTTTTAGAATGATAGATAATTAAATTTCTGATCAAATGAAAGAAATTTGGATTAATTTGGAGTTATATTTTGAAAGTTATAAATTTTCTAATTTTTATGGATTTTTTCTTCTTATTTTTGAATTTTTAATGAATTTCTAAGGATTTTTCGGAATTAGCAATTGATTTTTCTAATTTAAAATCGACTTTTCATATTATTTATGGCGCCTCGTGGGACGTCCGATCGTGCATGAAATCTCAACCGTTGATCTTCACTTAAGTGAAGAGGAATACGTGGCGAAATCAAGCTCACCGTATGTGTCTTAATCTCGACCGTTGACCACGAAGAGTTATAACAGTCGAGATTAAATTGACGGAAAACGCATTTGATGCATCTAATCACAATCCAACGTCGTGCGTTTCTGATGCGTTTTATAACGCATGAGACGTGGCTTCATCTGAGACGTCCGATCGTGATCCAACGGCCATGACTTAATGGTAACGATTCCCATTGATGCGTTTCATCACAGCCGTTGATACGTTTCATCGGACGGTTACGCCCAAATTGTCTATAAATTGAGATGTTCTTCGAAATTGTAAAGCATTTGAGAGCAATTCGAGTAAATTGAACTGTTTCGACACCAAATCTTTTGAATCTCTTGATCCCAATCGTTTCTAGACTCATTTCCGCATCCGAGGAGTACTTAAGATCAAGATTTCGACGATCGACTAGGAAGAAATTGACGCTTGAACTCCACGAATTGCGATTTTCATATTTTGATGAATACCCTTGATTACGGCGATTAATTGGATGAATTCGATCGCAATTGTGGGTCAGGGATCGTGTTTTATCCTAGTCTATCTTTGTTTAGTATTTAATTTCATTTTAGAATCATAAATTTAAGTAATTTCAATCTTATTTTTGGAAATTTTGTTCTTTACGTTTTCAGAAAAATCATCCATCTTTGATCTTCAATTTCTCTGCAAAATCAAAATCAAATTCATTGATTTTTGATTCTGTGGATTTGTCTTCAAGTCCTCTTTTATAAATACCATTTTATAAAATTTCTATAATCGATTCATCATCCGATTTGATCAAATTCGAAGAGAACATCAGAAATTTCCCTAATTCCCTGTGGATTTGACCCATATTTACCATTATACCCCTCAATTAGAATTAATTTCACAAAATTGGTCAATTTGGACTTTATTTTGACACGAGATCGTGTGATTTCAACGACCTCGTGGTCTCGCTTTTTCACACTCGTCAAAACATTAAAAACTGACGAGACGAGACCGCGAGGTCGTCGATTTCACGCGGTATCGCGTCAAAAATAATACCGAACTTACCAATTTGGGGAATTAAGAGAGAATTGAGGGGTATAATGGTAAATAAGGGTCGAATCCACAGGGAATTTAGGTATTTTCAAGATATCTTTTGGAATTTGGTCAAATTGGACGATGAATTGAGGTGAGAAATTAGGGAAAATGGTGGTTTTAGAAAGATAACTCAAAGATCTATCCGTGGAATCAAAAATCGCTCGATTTGGATTAGTAATCACGGAGAAATCAAAGATGGAAGTGGGAAGAAATTTTCGGAATCGCGATGAACATAAACAGAAATTAAACTCTAAATTAAGCTAAATTAAGATCCTAAATTATAAATTAAAGTTACATGACGATAGATTAGAGAGAAAACATGATTTCTAACCCGAGATAACGATTGAATCGATCCAATTGATCGCCGGATCGATGGCTATTCATTCCGCGATTTCAAACGTGATAATCGGAATTCAAGAGACAAATTCTCCTCGCACGATCGTCAAAATCTCTCTTATAAACACTCCGTGGACGCGGAATCTTGTCTAGAAGCGATTATAAGAGAGAGATTCAAGAGAAGATGCGTATAGATAGGTCAATTATATCAAATCTCTCAAGAATACATAAAAATGACGAAGAACTCGTCTATTTATAAGGGCGAAAAAGGAGAGCCGTTCGATCGATGCGTTAAGGCTCGATCAACGGTCGTGATGAAACGGTTCATCACGAACCGTTATAATTAAATCCCAGCCGTCCGATCGCGATCGGACGCGTGAGATGGGCTTGGATCGTATGCGTTTAAAAATGCATCGATTCGCAGCCGTTAGATCGTGATCCGACGGTCTTGATGAAGTCTTCAAATCAGGCGTTCTAAAATGCCTTAAATCCTTGCCGTTGGATCTTGATCCGACGCGTCAGATGCTCCCCTCAAGATTTAATCCTGGCACATGTCTTTGATGATCTCCGGTGGTCCTGGCGTCCACGCGATCGCGACATGTGATGCTGCCACGTCTCACTAAATCCGACCGTTTTAATAACTCTAATTAATCACGTGGGTTGATCTCTGATCCGTGGACCGGCGCTCACGCGATCGACGCGCGCCGTCGATCCGACGCTCCTCCTCTCGCCACGTCACCTGAAATAGGTAAGACGTGTGGATTAGTCCCACACGGTAATAATTTTTAAAAACCGTCGGGTTTATAACACCCAACGGTTTAAAGGGTTAATACCCTTCCCATCTAGGGAAGGCTGAAGACCCATTTTTCTAATAAATATAATAATACCATAAATATATAAACGCGCCACGTAGGTGAGCTGCGCGGGTCTGCGTGGCTCAGCCACGTGGCCTTGCATGCCACGTCGCACCCGCGTGGGACCCGCGCGCTTTTTGCCCTTTTATTTATTTATTTTATATTTTTTAAATAGAAATTAAATCAGAAAAATCCAGAAAAATCCAGAAAAATCCCTAAAATTTGTAAAAATCATATCTTTCAAAATACAACTCCAAATTAATCCAAATTTCTTTCATTTGATCTGAAATTTAATTATCTATCATTCTAAAAATTCAAAATATTTAAATAACAAGATATTTAATTTATATTTCAAAAATACACTCATTTCCTTAAGATTTTAAGTTTAGAAATTTAAATGAATGTTTATAAAAATAATTTCTCTTATTTTTTAACTTTAAAAACACTTATAATCTCAATTAAAGATGGGTTATAAAATCTTTAATCTTTAATTCATCATAATTAACCCTAAATTAACACATTTTGAGATTATAACATAAAATTGCATAGAATGATAGAAATGCACTCAAAATATGATAACATGCATATAAATGGAATGTTTTATGCCTTATTTTGCAATAATAATCATGTTTTATCATGTTAAGATTGCATGTTATCAAAAACCCTAACTTTTTTACTCATATTCATAATCAGCCACATGAGGGCATAGAGTATAAAATGATAGTCATACCCATGAAATTTCAGCTCCGAACTCTATTTTTGCTCTAATCAAACCGCATCAGTCAAACCTAGCAAAATAAAAAATATAACATATCTCTTCTCTCTCCCATCTATTTCTTCCCTTTCTCTCTTTTCTCCTCTTCTCACGCGTGAGAGAAAAAAGAAGCACACGGAGCACAACATTGGCTATGCATGAGCATGAGAGAAAGGGGAGAAGGAAGCCTGCACAAGAGGAGAGATAAAGAGGACGAAGCGGCGGCGACCAAAAAAGGAAGGGGGAGATGGGAGAAGGAGAAGAAAAATTGTGGAAGAAGAAAAAGAGAGGGGCTCTCTTTCTCTTCCATCTGCTGACATGTGGAAGAGCAAGAGAGAGAGAGAGAGTGGGAGAGCAACTGACAATAGAAGAATATTCCAAAGTTCACTTTGGCATGTTCATGGAAGAGAGAGAGAGAGAGAGAAAGAGAGGCGTGGTGAGGAGGGAGAAAATAAATGGAGAACGGGACATAAAATACATGATATAAATGCATGAATTTTCTTGTTATTGCACCACTATAACAAAGTTTTGTGTCAATCAAGCTAGAGAATTTTGACCTTAGAACTATCTTGTTGCCCTGGCCTCTTTAAGATGCTAGAAACAACAAGTGTTAATGAAAGAAATTACTTTCCTATCATTCCAAAGAAATTAGCCAAGAAAAAAAGCAAGTTGCATTGAAATGTCAGGCATATATTTGCTTGTGTCAAGCACATGGCAAGGATATAATCCTTTTATACGATTTCAAATGAGCATAGTGAGCATAACGCTGTTGTGAGAGAGTAATATTTGGTTGTGCTTATTTGTTCAGGATGGTAGAATTTAACCTCATGAGCCATAAAGAGTACCGTGTCTTTTGATTAATAGAATTTTTAGAGATTACATTGTCAATCACTCTAATAAAAAAAATTTATTGTATTTCTTCCATGTGATATAGTTAACAATGCAGGATAATTGATGAAGATCTGCTTGAGACAACACATACTAAAGTACATGGTGTCATTTGAATGGTTGCTATTTGAAAAGTTTGAATCCCCGTGATGGCTTCTCTTTACTGAGTAGATGGAGACATGTCAATTGGTGCACATGCCAAGGTAGACCATTGACATGCTTTTGGTTGCTCCCTTCGAAACAAATGGGAGCATGACACATTGATGATTGTGCATGTCAAAATATTTAAATAACAAGACAACTAATTTTGATTTAAAAAATACACTCATTCTTGTTAGAAAATAAGTTTAGAAAAATATGAGTGTAAATAAAATTATTTTCTCTTATCATTAAATCCTGAAAATATATTTATGATCTCAAATATAAATGGGAATGAAATTATATTATTAGAATTATGCATAATTATCCACAAAATGATACATTTTTAGATTATAACCTAAAATTACATAAAATGATAGATATGCACTTAAAATATGATAACATTTATAATGTCATTCAATTTGTAATAAGTCCACTTACGTTATCAGTTTCTCGGAAGTTTATTTATGTTGGGAGTAGAAGCTCGGAATTCAAAAACGTGATTGCTTTGAAGTAGCTGTAACTTTGGCTCGCCTTCGTTTACTGAATGCGAGAGGAGTTCCCGAAAAGCGCAACCCCGAGAACTCCCTAATAATTGTCTCACTTGTGAAACTCCATAATCCGGAAACCGAAAGCTCTGGTCACTTTAGCGAACCCCATGAAGCCAGCGCCCTTGGACAGCGACTCGTATTCCCTCTCAGTCCTCTCGTATCCTCCAGGCGTTAGTGCCAGCATTAAGATGTCCAAGTTGAACAGTCCCTGCTCTTCGGTGGTCATATTCGGCGTCTCAGGAAGAATTCCCTCCATTACGATGACCTTTCCTTTCTCTGGCAACGCCTTCCAGCAGTTCCTCAGCAGCTTCAAGCAGAGCTCGTCGCTCCAACTGTGAAGGATCCACTGCTTCGTAGTGCCCAGATCGTTATTACTGCTCTAAGGGAAAATAACAAATGGAGAATGCGAACTGATGGGAGTAGTGTCACCTTCATGAAGATCGCGTCTCCCCGTGGAACGCTCTCGAACATGTTCCCGCCAACGTGCTCCACCCCTGAAAATTGATTCATCAATGCTTTTCTCTAATGCCATCTTAACAATCCCTTCGTCGTACCAGGAATGTTAGGCGCATTGGCGATAACGTGGGGGAGATCAAAGTTGATACCCCTGATGGACGGGTGCTTGGAGATTATCATGTTCAGAAGGGAGCCAATTCCGCCACCAACGTCCACCAGAGCCTCCACCCCATCAAAGCCCTGATAAAGCTCGAGCATCTTCTTCATGGTTATGGTAGAGTTCTCCGACATCCCGGCGTTTAGCATCTCGTTAAACCTAGGGTCCATTCCGGCATACTCAAACGCCGTCATACCGTGGGCTTTGTCGAAGGGAACCGCACCCTCTAAAATAGAATACTTGAGATTGTACCAGCTTTCCATGAGAATCTTATCCTGGAGGAAGAGCGCCATGGCGGCCATGGATACACCATCCTCATTATGTGTGAGGAATTTCGAGACAGGAGCCAGGCCATATCGTCTATTGAGCCTTCCGCTATCGCTCTCCGCGGAAGAGCAGGTTAGGATAGCGTAGCTGGAGAGAAGACGGAGGATGCGATCGATATTCGAGGCCGCCAGAGGGTTATTTGTGGGAATCTGGTCTGCGATTTCCTTAGGGGAGAGCTCTGCGCCGGGCCCCGCTCGACTGATGATTTCGAGGAGTTTCAGCTCGATTACAGCCTTTAGGGTCATGGGAAGAACGCATGCTGTGGCAAGTTTCATTGCATAGTTACAGGCCTCCTCTTCCTGCTCCTGCAGATTCATCTTCGGCTCGTCGGCAGCGGAGCTCGTGGCTAATGATTGACGACGACTCTCAGAAGCCCAAATTGCCGTACAGAGTCACGAAACAGACGACAGCTGGATTACATTTGGAGAGAGAGAGAGAGAGAGAGAGAGAGCTGATGACGTCGTACTCATGAATTATTGCTGCAAAAAAAAAAAAAGGATAACGAACCTTATCTTCCTCCGAAAGAAGCTTCTGTGAAATCCTGCAACATGGAAGTCTTTGCATTTAAACTCATGCTGAGCTTTGAGACTGGGAACTAGGCTTTGATAATTCTGTTTTACCGTCTTAATGTTCGCGACAAATAAATCGGCAGTCTCAATAAAGCTACCGCTTTCCCTTTGTCCTCGCTCCACGATTGCTTAGGTTTTCTCCTCTTGATAGCTAGATGAAATATCTCGCTCTTCAATCTGGATAAATTCCACTTGAAATTCAAGTGTCATAATTTGAAAAAAAAAAAATCTACCATCAGTATCTAGAAAAATTATGGAACACGGGTGTTGGAAAACAATCTTGAAGATTAAAGCCTTAAAAGCCGTAAAAGCCGTTAATACTGTAGCTTTCTATATGAATGATTCAGCGTGTTCATATAAAGAGTGCGCTAAGTGCATACGGATTTCTGTTTCTCTTAATAAAGTTCATTTGCTCCTCTCAATCTCACAATTCTTGAGTGTTCCGAGAGTGTGGAACGTGTTACGCTTCCTTCAATTGGTATCAGAGCATCGTTCTGATCCTGCCATTCGACGACGATGTCGTGATGAGGAGACAGCACATCTCTGGAACTAACTATGACAGCAGCTTCTAAAGCACTAAGTGAACCCATGCAAAAAAGAACTTTTCCTATTCTAAACAAGACCAATGATCGAGTATGGGCGACGAGGATCTGGTCTTCATCTTGAAGGTCTTGAATTGTGAGAAGTCGTCGAATCTGAAAATGCTCCAAGAAAGAAAGATTGAAAAGTTATGTTGATCGTGTTCAGCAAAATCTCGGATGAGATCACGAGAGAGCTAGAGGTTGAGAAGACCACCCAGCAGACATAGGAGACGCTAAACACCAAGAATGGAGGTGTATGCTGACCTCTTAAGGCAAGATTTCAATCACTTAAAAGAGATTTTGAGACGTTGTTCATGGAAGATAATGAACTGATCTTTGATTATTTCAGAATTGTGGTTGAAATGAGAGGCTTGGGAGAGAAAATCCCGGACAGTGAAGTGGCTGCAAAGCTTCATCGTTTAGTTTTCAGAAAGTTCGATGCCAACACTAGCTCGATAGAGCAACTTCAATAAGTTGGCTCTCTGACTCTTGATGAGGTTCTTGGATTCTCAATATTCATGAACACAAAGTAAAGGATAGATCTGTTAAGAGAGAAGATAAAGCTCTCCTAGTACGAGCTCTTGGGAAGGCCAAGAAGAAATATGAAGATTTTTCTCGAGGAAGAGGAAAGGGCAGATGCAGAGGCCAAGGAAGGGGAAGGGGACGTGGAAGTTCTTCACATCCCAAAGATGACTCAAATGATGAAGATAAGCACTCTTGACAAATCCAAGATTACCTGCTATAATTTCCAGAAGCTTGGTCATCATCCCAATAAATTCAAGCTTCCCAACAAGAATAAACTCAATAAAGACAAAGAAAAAGGCAAACCTAGTAGAGGAAGAAAGAAACGAAATGACACTAGTTATGGTAGTCGAAGAAACCAATTGAGAAGTTTTGCTTCAAGATATTACTCAATATAAACTTCAACAAAAATTGTCGTATCTTGATACAGGTGCTATCAGCCATGTGACAGGTAAAAGGGCCTCTTTTATGAACTCGATGATTCCTACAAAGGTAAAGTGAGATTTAGAGATGATTCAAGAATCAATATAGAGGTAAGATTTGGCTTAGTTCTCAAGAAGATGCATACATCTCTCTTGTAAATGTGCTCTTTACGCCCAAGTTGAAAGCAAACATAGTGAGCCTTGGAAATTTGGATGAGCAAGGATACAAGTTTTTATTAGAAAAAGTGCATTGACCATACATGATGAAAATGGCAGGTTTTTTACTAGAGTTAAATGAAGCTTAGGTCGGTTATACCTGCTCAAACTAAAAATAGTTAAGAATTGTCATCAAATCCAAGAATCCATAGCTTGGAAGTGGCATTAAAGGTATGGACATCTCAATTTTGACTTATTGAAGTTATTATCTTATGGAAGTGATGTCGCTTGCAAGTCAATCATACTTTCATCTTTCATCTATATTCATTGATATGAAATTTTATTCATTGTCATTGTTGTATGATGTTTTCAATGAAGTCCATGAGTAGGGAAAGACAAAGGCCAACCGACTGTCGGTAATCCAAATCAGACTGAAACCGTCTGTCTCTCAAAATGGGCCTTTTGCGGTCTTGGTCCAAATTTGGTCCAATCCTCCTCGCACATTCAGTCTTGGACTGAATTGAAAAAAAGACTTTTTTATCGAATGTTTTTCAAGCTTTCATTGTTATTGCACACTGTGTAACCTTTCATCTTCTTCCCGAATGAGGGACAATAAGCTTTCATTTTCTCGAACGTACAAGCTACATCACATTTTCTGAAATGCTCTTCATAGTCGATCTCCACTCAGCTGCATGAGGCAGCAAGGCTGCTGGCGAGTTCGATTATGGTGAAATAGTTTGTCTTCTCCTACGTCAATAGAACTCTTGATCTTGTTCTTCATCACTGAAGTCTCTTCAGCTCTTGTCTTTGTCTTGGTGTCCGGGATCACAAAGTAAATGACACCATGCTAGAGAAAAGTCTCCCGAGATATAATCCATTGACTGGAGGGCTCATACGATAGCCGACTCGAGACATGATTGGGATACACACTGAGCAAATCGATGGCAGCGACTATTTGGAAAACTCCAACTTCCCATCTTGATTCATGACTTGCACCAGTATCTCTTGCATTTCATTTTATTCTACATCCAACTCTACGTCCCCAACAAGCGCAATCTCTTCATTGGCTGGTTCCACCTCCCCCTTTCTGGAAATCCTTGCTGGAATTCCGTTCCTCTAACTGCCTCAAAAACAATTACTATTGTTGAAAGATGATACTTACGCGACATAGAGATTGCACTGAAGCAAAGTGGTTCTCACTTGTTCATCCTCAATAAAAATAATTGTTTACTACCATTCCATCAAATTCAATATTATCTTCATCGTCATTATCATGATAATGATGATTATCATTGGTTGGTTTTTGTCCTTCCCTTGCCATGGATACCCGAACAGTGAGAAGAGCCTCTCTCATTCTCTCTCTACACCTCTCTCCTTTTTAATAACATGCTAATTACACATCATAATACATGATTATTAATGCATATTGAGGCATAAAAGATTTCATTGCTATGCATGTTATCATATTTATGAGTATTTATCTATCATTCTATGAAAAAGTCATTATAATCTCAAAATACTTTAATTTAGAGTTAAGTATGATGAATTAAAGATAAATAATTTTATAACCCATCTTTATTTGAAATTATAAGTGGTTTTTAAAGTTAAATAATGAGAGAAATCATTTTTATAAACATTCATTTAATTTTCTAAAGTCAAAATCTTAAATAAAAGAATGTATTTTTGAATTAGAAATTAAATCTCTTGTTATTTATTAATTTTAACTTTTAGAATGATAGATAATTAAATTTCTGATCAAATAAAAGAAATTTTAATTAGTTTGGAGTTATATTTTGAAAGTTATGAATTTTCTAATTTTTAGGGATTTTTCTGGAATTTTTCTGAACTTTTAATGAATTTCTAAAGATTTTCTGGAATTAAAAATCGATTTTTCTGATTAAAACTCAATTTTTCAAATATTTTATAACGCCCAGGTGACGTGGCGTGATCAGAGCCGTCCGATCGCACCGCGATCGACCGTCGAGACAAGGCGACGTGACAACGTGAGAAGCGTCTGATTGCGTGAAGATTTAAAGACCGTTCATCTTCACTTAAATTGATGGGGACACGTGGCTTAATCGGGTTCACCGAATGCAATATAATCTCCACAGTTGATCGCAGAAGTTATAACAGTCGAGATTAAATCGCGGAGAAACGCATCTGATGCGTCTGATCGCGATCCAACGGTAGGCGTTTCAAAGCGTTTTATAACGCGCGGCGACGTGGCTTCATCTCGAGCGTCCGATCGCAATCCAACGGCCACGACTTAAAGGTAACTATTCGCGATCATGCGTTTCATCAGAGCGGTTGATCTGTTTAATCAGACGGCTACGCCCAAATCCCCTATAAATTAAGATGTTCTTCGCATTTGTAAAGCATTCGAGAGCAATTCAATCAAATTAAACTGTTTAAACACCAAATCTCTTGATCCCAATCACTTCTAGACTCATTTCCGCGTCCACGAAGTACTTAAGATCAAGATTTGGATGATCGACGAGGAAGAAATCGATGCTTAAACTCCATGATCATGATTTTTAATTTTTTATGAAAAGCCTTGATTCCGGTGACTAATTGGATCAATTCGATTACAATTTTGGGTTAGGGATCGTGTTTTATCCTAATCTATCATCGTTTAGTATTTAATTTCTGTTTAAATTAGTAATTTAGTTTAATTTCAAGCTTATTTTCGATTAATTCACGATTTTCAATTTCGGAAATTACCCCTCACTTTGATCTTCAATTTCTCCGTGAAATCAAAGTCAAATTCGATGATTTTTGATTCCGTGGAATCGTCTTGAAGTTCTCTTTCATAAAATACCATTTTCCCCTATTTCTATCATCGATTCATTGTCTGATTTGATCAAATTTGAAGAGATCATCAGAAATTTCCCTAATTCCCTATAGATTCGACCCATATTTACCATTATACCCATAAATTCGAGATATTTTCATTAAATTGGTAAGTTTTGACTTAATTTTGACATGATCGGTGTGCAATTAACAACCGCAACGATTCAATCCGTCACTTTTCCTGTAGCTCTATGTACAACTGGCTCTTTATTTCTCTCTCTAATTATATTTCTCTCAATCTTTCTATACAACTACTTTATCTTTCTCTCTCTATAACTTTTTCTTCCGTGGGAAGAGAGCGGTGGTAGTTATGTATAGCCGCAAATCAATATCAGATGAGAGAGGCAGGAAGGTAGCTGGTCAACTCTCTTCTTCCCTCATACGAGAAAATCATAAATGCATGAGCATAAGCTTAGCTTCTACAGAGTCTGTAAGAGACAGAAAGAAGAGAGAAAAAGACAAGTAAGAGTGCCTGACATGATAATAATAAACACGGAAAAATCATAAACCCAAGAAATGATAATTATCGTCATCCTCATCATAATCGTTGGTTTTCTCTATTCGAGTAGCCATGACCTGATCCATGCAAGCAACAACTTCCTTGTTGGGAAATTTCCTTATGTTGGATATGGCAAGGATGAAGGTCATGTGCTTGCTTCATATGCAACTTTTACAGAAGTAATTAGTCAGTTGGTCGGTTGGTCTTTGTCCTTTCTTAACTGCAATCACTACAACTTTTATTTTAAACTTCAAAGTTAGAGGTCTTATCTCCTTCACCTTTGCAGCAAAATATCCTTTCAGATATTTTTTTTTTACACTTTCACATATTGTTTCACATAATATTCTCAATTTATTCTCACCTCTCCATATTATCTTAGATGTAATCTCTAAATTTTTGCCAGTTGATAATTATCTCTTAATCATAATCATTTTGAAAGTCATTAATTGTTGATTTTCTCTATATGTCTCTCTTTGTTAACTCTTCGTCCAAGAAGTTCTGATTTTTTTCATAAGATTCAAAATTATTGTAATAGGATTACAACAATTTGCACTTCAAATCTGACAAAGGAAAATGTGCTTTTCTATTTTTTCTTTACAAGTATTATGACCACAAAATGATTATCGTTTATTCTAAAATAATTTAGTATTTTATAATATTGTTTTTTGTTGTTGTGATCATTATGATTAATCAATTCAGTATCTAGTTTCTATACCTATGTATTAAATATCAATTCTTGCAATGACTGTTGCAATGACTTTAGAGGATTAACCCAAATTCAAGAGAACTAAGTTCAGATAAAGCATCAAGTAACTAAATCATGCAAAATAAATCAATACGAAACTAAAATACTCAAGAAATGGGAGAGACCTTTTTTGTTCTCATGACCAACCCTCCCACAAAAGAAGCAAACACAAGGGAAATTCAATTTAAAACCAAATTTTTACAGTCAAGGCAAAGGAACTTCCTTTTGATACTAATTCTTCCTCTTGATGGAATCAAATTGGGAGGTCTAAGGCATGTCTTTGCAAGAATGAGCTCAATAAACATAATATGTGGAAATTCCATGACTAATCAAGTCAAAATAACCAAAGTTTCACATCAAATGCTATTGAGCAAAAATCATATGGCCATTAATAACCCAAAATTATGGGTTACAAAAATTCCAAATTCACTTAATTGATTTTTAAATTTATTATAATTAGCAAACAAGGTCAAATCTGCGAAGAATTGGTGTTCAATTTGTCAGATCTTAATATTCAGCCAAATTGGTGATGAAATGAGACAAGAAAGAAGGTAAAGAGGTATATTTGAAAAAAAATTAGTAGATATTTCTAGTGAATAAAATGGGGCATCAATGAGATTTAAATCAAAGAAAAAATCATAGAGAGAAGTTAGAGAAAGAACATCTGAGATGTGGAGAGAGTAAATGTGAAGAATAATCCATAATAATTAATATAGTTTTCAAAAAAATCTAACCCTTTGGATAATAGATTAGAGAAAACCACACCAAACAAACCCAAATTCCCCCAAAAAATACCTCTAATTGCTGCTTGAATTGAAGAAAACATGAATCAGACGTTCTTGGACTCAAAGTGCACTTAAAGTGCAAATCCTCTCTCAATATAGCTCAAAATCTTGATCTTTAAGACCCAATAGAAACATAAACAAATCTAAAATCTAAAAAATAAGAGATTCAAGGGCCAAGGCATCAAAAAGGCTTTGAATGATAATTTTTCCAAGAATATCAATATTAGATGAGAAAGAAAGAGAGATATTTATAAGGGTTTAATACTTGAAAATATTGCGGTCCTTCAATCATCATAAGTGACAAAGAAACTAAAGATGAAAGGTCCATTTTGAATCAATAGCTCCGGTGCTCCCGGTCGCACCCTGTATTTTGAATGAATGATTAAACCTTAGTCCCACATTAAAATAGTTTCAAACATTTCGGGCTACAAACATCAAGGTGATTTTATCAAATTAGCATATGGCTACAAACTATAAACATAATCAAACTATAATCCCCTTCATGGTACCACACAGTCCCCACATACATGTTGCATGGTGCATTAGCCTCTATCTCATGGTGCCACATGTGTATGCTACCACATAAGCTTGCCACATTAGCTGACCTAGGTGGACCCCCCCCCTTTTCCAATTTTGGCCTTAAAAATATCCAAAAATAAAAAATTCTACAAAATGGAAAACCTTAGAAAAATCATGTCTTTTGTGAGTGTACATGGCCCATAATGGTATTTTTGTAATTCTAGACTTGCTACTCTCTCTCCTCTCCCCTATATGTCTCTCTTCTCCTCTCTTCTTTTCCTTAATCAATATCATTATCTCCTTTCCATTTTCCACATCTTTCATAATAGAAAGCCTTAATTTCTAAATTATTGTGTCATTTGTATAAAAAATAAAAAATATAATGAGAAGAAAATTAATTATTTGACTTTATTTAATTTAAAAATCAAAGTAGATCGTTCGTTCTCCTTCTTCTTTGGTTCCTCAAATCCACGGAAGTCATCAAATAATCAAAAGTCAAGAAACTAATTAGATTCATGGTGTTTGAACCTTTTAACACATTTAAACATACTTAAACCAAAATTAATATTAAGTTTATTCAAAGGACAAAATTAATATTAATGTTAGTGTTGAAAAGGTCATGATATGCATGAAGACATTCAAATATGATGATAGCATGCATTAAAATGTTATAATTCATGAATTTAGCTAACAATTTTGCATGTATTTATAAGTTTTTATGCACGTTGTCAATCACCGTATCTGACACTACAATGCTTACATCTAGGGAGATGAAACACTAACATATTCAATGCTAGAACATTGGCATCTATGTGTAACACCACATACATGTTTGCTAGTAAAATCTTATCATATGCGATGATATGACACCAACATATTCAGCAAAGTGATGCCAAGACGTCTAATGCTACTCCATCAATAGATTTGATGGTTTCTACAATGATATCTATCATGGTGCAGCCATCAATGTTCCAACATCATCACATGTTTGTCTCCTTGGATACATCACAGATACATATCATGTGTTGTGCCTTGTATAGAGAAGTTATCCCCTCAGCTCCCATTAGGATGTTTCCACAATGCACCCCTCACCGTGTTACTCTACAAGGTCACATATTTTATTTTGATTTCTATGTTCAAATTTATATCCATGCTCTAGCATCAGAGGGAGTGCAAGATCTGAATACGACCGATCAGTGATTTGTCTCTATCTTATCTCTCGTGTACTCTATATGGCCTCCTTGTGTAACCCACATCATACCCTAGTCTCTAGTCTCATTCTCTTGCCTCACCTTTCTAAAATGATAAGGCCTCTTCTACTTCACTCCCTTGAGCTCTACACAACCTCCCTTAGGGTGGCTAGCACACTACCACCTAGGGGCATGGGCTCTTCACATGCTAGGAGCTTAGGCAAATTTATAAGGCCCTTTTTTATGCATTTTGACCTTACATAATTTCCATTAAAAACCCAAAAAAATTCTCCAAAATTTAGTAACTTAGATAAAGCATATTTGAAAGTTTAAGGGTAACTTTCAAGTATTTTCAAGTAAGCAAAAATTCATCCTCTTTCGGCCCATGCCGTATGAAATAAATATTAGAGATAATTTAAATTGAATAAGATATAATTCTAAGTTTGACTCCATGAGAAAATATCCATTTGTCTTCTTTAAATTATTGCATTACTCGAGTAAAGAAAGACTAGAGTTCTTTGACCACGAGAATGGTCAACCGTGATAAAATTTATGAATGATTTGAAATTTTGCAAGCTCGTACATTTTGTAAGCCCGTTTTGGCCTTCAATAAATTTCAAAAAATCTATAAAGTTCCCCAAAGTTGAATTAGGTATAAAAATCATAGATTTATGTATATTGTCTCATTTCTAAAGTTTGCCCTCAAACAAGATCAAAAGATAATATTTTAGGGCAAACTTAAGACACTTGGAGAGAATTACTTAGAAACAAGAGAGCATCTCTAAAGATCCGATTTATTTATGTTGGGTGGGCTCCTGATTCTCCTTTATTTCATGCATTAAAGTTTTACCTTTTAAGCACAGATATTATGCAATTGACGAGTTCAAGACCGAATCTCTAGGGATGTGTGAACTTTTAATGCAGGGGTTTTTATAAAGGGTAAATAGCCCCATCTATCCTATCCTTTTAAAGTTTTCCCTAATCTATCCCAACCTTTTTTTTTCGCCCCATCTATCCCAACCTTTTTCTCTTTTCCTCAATCTATCCTAGCCGCTTACATGTCTCCAAATTAAGTCCAGTTGGCGCCCGCCGGAATTAGGCGGATCCTCCCGCCTCCCTCCCTCCCTCCCTCCCTCCCTCCCTCCCTCTCTCTCCCGGCCTCCCTCCCTCCATCTCTCTCCCTCCCTCCCTCCCTCCCTCCCTCCCTCTCTCTCCCTCCCTCCCTCCCTCCCTCCCTCCCGGCATCCCTCCCTCCCTCTCTCTCCCGCCCTCTCTCTCTCCCTCCCTCCCTCTCTCTCTGGCCCTCCCTCCCTCCCTCCCTCCCTCTCTCTCCCGGCCTCCCTCCCTCCCTCCCTCCCTCTCTCTCCCGGTCTCCCTCCCTCGCTCGCTCCCGCGTCCCACCCTCCCCCTCCCTCTCTCTCCCGCCCGCCCTCCCTCCCTCCCTCCCTCCCTCTCTCCCGTCCATTTATCTCTCTTTCCTCTAAATCAACGGGGAGGGCCATCTCTCTTTTTCTTTATAAATCACTCTTTTCTTCCTCCTAATTATCGCTCTTTACTGTGAATAACCGGAAGAGATCTATCTATATCTCCACCCAACTATGTTCTTTCATCGACTACGTGAATGGCTTACTCTCTCCCTGCCCAATTATTCCTCTCTCCTTTGAACAACTGGGACGTCCAGGAAGCCCGGCTCTCTCTTTCTCTTTCAAGAGTCTCCGTATTACTAATTTACTGTGGCAAGAGCACTCTCTCAGCCTTTCTTTTTTCTATTCTTTGACAGCGTAGTCTCTCTCTCTCTCTTTCTCGCTCCCTCCCTCCCAGCCCAACTACATTTCTTTCCTCAATAACGTGAACACAGACGGGCCTTCTCTCTCTCTCTCTTAATATTCTCCCCCATATTAGTATGATAACCGACTTTATCATTGAAGCCTTGGTAAGAGCACTCTCTCGACCTTCACTTTTCTCTGTTCTTTGACAGCAGTCTCTCTCTCTCTCTCTCTCTCTCTCTCTCTCTCTCCAACCTCCGTAAGATGGAAGGCGGGAACAGCTCAAGGAGAAGGGAAAGTCCTGGGCCAAAACAGTCGGAAATTCCAAAGGATCCATTAGAGTTCCTCGCGAGCACGTGGAGTATCTCCACCATGGAAGTCTCTAGGAAGCTTTTCTCTCTCGAAAATCCCCAGAGCTTCTGTTACTATGGCGATTCACTTCAGGAAGAAGGTACAGACAAGAAACAAGACGTTGACGCGAACCTTCTGGCCTCTGAGTATAACTCTTGCTCCGTCTCTTCCCTGCTCGGTACTGACCGGATAAACGAACAGCCGGTGAGCTCTCTCTCTCTCTCTCTCTCTCTCTCTCGATGAAACTATTTCTTTCACGCTGAATCTCTTTCTCTCTCTGCCTGTCTCTCTTTGGAAACCATGTTTCTTTCTCATTGTATCATTCGCTTCTGTGGAACACTAATCCCTCTCTTTCACTCTCTCTTTCTTCTATTTGGAGACCTTCTTTCCGTCTCTGTGCCTCATTCACTCCCTCTGTCTCTCTGCCTCTTTCTCTTTCTCATGGTTCCTCTCTCTCTCTCTCTTTCTCTCTGCCTCTCTCTTACTCTATGCTACTCTACTCTCTCTCTCTCTCTCTCTCTCTCTCTCTCTCTCTCTCTCTGTGGAACACTTCTCTTCCTCCCCCCTCTTTGCCTCTCTCTTACTCTATGCTACTCTACTCTCTCTCTCTGCGCTTCATTCTCTCTTCGGAACACTTCTCTCTCCCCCCCCCCGTTCTGCCTCTCTCTCTTTCTCTGTCGAACTCTTCTTTCTCTCTCTCTCTCTCTGCCTCCTTCTATAAGTCTATGGAACTCTTCTTTTTCTCTCTGTGTATTTCTCTAAGTTTATGGAACTCCCATCTCTCTCTTTCTGCTGCTTTCTATTTCTTTGTGCAACTCTTCTCTATCTCTCTCTCTCAGTCCAATTTCTCTTTCTCTATAGAACTTCTCTCCCTCTCCTTGCTTCTCTCTCTCTATGGAAGTTCGCTCTCTCTCTCAATAAAAGTATGGAACTCTCTATCTCGCTCTTTCTACATAAACATGGAGCTCTCATTCACTCTCTGAATCGACCATCGAATCGCTCTATCCTTCTTTGTCTGCAAATTTTTTCTGGGTCTCTGTGACTGTCTGTCCATCTGTTTACCTCTCTCTTTCCCTCTCAGCTCTATCTTCTTCCTCTGAACCTATCTGTCCACTAAATATGGTAGAAAGAGCCGATGAGGAATGGAAAAGACTAGAAAGAGAGCATAAGTCTAGAGAGAAAACAAGTGAGAGAAGAATTGGCGGCGGGAGAAGTTCTCACGCTCGTGAGAGAGAAAGAGTGTGCTAGGAAGAGGAAGAGAAAGAGTGTGCGAGGAAATTCCACGCGATGAGCTTTCTGTGGATAATATCGTGCGGCGGGGAGAAGAATCGTCGGACAAAGTCGCTCGATGATTTTTGGACCAGCTTACCGACTATCATCGAAGAGGACGAGGAGGAAGAGGAAGCGACGCCGCTAAAGATAAAGGCAAAGAAAGCCACCGCGCGATATCACCGACCATTCGGCATACTCACCCGCTACGTGCGCTTCCTGAACGACTTCGCATACCATCCTGCTCTGTCCGGTTTCACCAGGATCTAGAGGGAGAAAGAGAGAGAGGTCTTGTTGCGTCTGTTATAAGATGAAGAAAAAAACCAAGGACGCGGGACATCAGGGAAGACAGTAAAGGTGAAGTCCCCCTCGTAGAGAGGAGCACAGCGGCGATGCATGGAGGCGGAGGAAACGGCGCGGACTTTTTCTAATTTTAGAGAGAGAGGGAGGGAGGGAGGCCGGGAGAGAGAGGGAGGGAGGGAGGGAGGGAGGGAGGCCGGGAGAGAGAGGGAGGGAGGGAGGGAGGGAGGGAGGGTGGGAGAGAGAGGGAGGGAGAGAGAGAGAGAGGGAGGGTGGAGGGAGGGACGCGGGAGCGAGGGAGGGAGACCGGGAGAGAGAGGGAGGGGGGAGGGCGGGACGCGGGAGCGAGCGAGGGAGACCGGGAGAGAGAGGGAGGGAGGGGAGGGCGGACGCGGGAGCGAGCGAGGGAGGGAGACCGGGAGAGAGAGGGGAGGGAGGGAGGGAGGGAGGGAGGGAGGGAGGGAGGGAGGGAGGGCGGGAGAGAGACGGAGGGAGGGAGGCCGGGAGAGAGAATGAGGGAGGGAGGGAGAGAGGTCGGGAGTGGGAGGGAGGGAGGTCGGGAGAAAAAGCGGAGGGAGGGAGGTCGGGAGAAAAACGGAGGGAGGGAGGGCGGGAGAGAGACGGAGGGAGGGAGGGAGAGAGGCCGGGAGTGGGAGGGAGGGAGGGAGGGCGGGAGAGAGAGGGAGGGAGGGAGGGCTGGAGAGAGAGGGAGGGAGGGAGAAAAACGGAGGTCGGGAGAGAGACGGAGGGAGGGAGGCCGGGAGAGAGGCCGGGAGTGGGAGGGAGGGAGGGAGGCCGGGGAGAGAGGAAGGGAGGGAGGTCAGGAGAAAAACGGAGGGAGGGAGAGAGACGGAGGGAGGGAGGGCGGGAGAGAGAGGGAGGGAGGGAGGGAGAGAGACGGAGGGAGGGAGGGAGAGAGGCCGGGAGTGGGGGTAATAGTCTTGAAACCCCCAATGTTTGGGTTTTGTCCTCTTTTCACCCCAATGTTTCAAAACAGCCGCCTCCACCCCAATGTTTGGGTTTTGTCCTCTTTTCACCCCCACGCTTCTATCGTGCAGAGTTGGCAGCGACGTGGAAGCCACGTCGCTGCCATGTCAGCACAGGGCAAAACAAATAATCATTATGGCTCTGTAAGCGTGATCGTAGATACGCGTCTGGATCTAGGGCGAGCCGATCTACGAAGACGGGCTACTGGAAGGCAACGGGGAAGGATCGTCCCATACAGGAACCCTCCTCTGGAGAGCTTTCCGGCCTGAGAAAGACCCTTGTTTACTACGGCGGTCGAGCTCCTTCTGGTAACAAGACCCGCTGGGTCATGCACGAATTCCGCCTGAATTCCTCTGGAATAGACTCCAAGGTAAGCAGAATCGGATCTTTAGGTGTTCGAGTTCTGGGTTTTCTTTTCTTTTCATTTTTGATTGGTTCCTTTTGATTACAGGGAGAGTGGGTCTTGTGCAGAGTGTTCAACAAGGAGAAGGAGGAGACAGCGAGGGAGGATAGCGATGGATTATCGTTCCTTCATCCATCTACAAGTTTGGGGACCAACGACTGGTATTCTTCTGGTCTCGCTCTTTGCTCTTCCGGCTTCGTGGACTTCTCGCCGAAGATGACGCCGCCGCCTCGCATCAACGGAGAGTTCGATTTCTTTGACGTGAAAGATTTTATGAATTGGGGGAATCCACCAATTCATAAAATCTAGTCGATGGGGCTGGAGGATGAAGATGAAGACGAGGCCGTTGGACGCGATGACTCGTGAAAAGATTCTAGTTCGTTGAAGGTCGGACCTACGGTGGCATGGCTGCTTTTATCCTCGTAAATTAGATGCCGTGAAGCTATAAAGATTTGTAGAGCATTGATCCTTGATGATGATGATGATTTGTAGATTGTTCAACACCGATTTCTATCCAGAGAAATGCGTCATTTATATAGTTTACCTCTCATTCTCACAGTATTATTGTGTCTATCTCCTTCACTCCGTCGCTCTCTTGTTATCTGTCAAGAGTCATGTCCGGTGAGAAGAAATCGAACTCTTCGTCGATGCGAGGTGGCGGCGTCATCTCCGGCGAGAAGTCCACGAAGCCGGAAGAGCAAAGAGCGAGACCAGAAGAATACCAGTCGTTGGTCCCCAAACTTGTAGATGGATGAAGGAACGATAATCCATCGCTATCCGCCCTCGTTGTCTCCTCCTTCTCCTTGTTGAACACTCTGCATAAGACCCACTCTCCCTGTAATCAAAAGGAACCAATCAAAAACGAAAATAAAAGAAAACCCAGAACTCGAACACCTAAAGATCCGATTTTGCTTACCTTGGAGTCTATTCCAGAGGAATTCAGGCAGAATTCGTGCATGACCCAGCCGGTCTTGTTACCAGAAGGAGCTCGACCGCCGTAGTAAACAAGGGTCTTTCTCAGGCCGGAAAGCTCTCCAGAGGAGGGTTCCTGTATGGGACGATCCTTCCCCGTTGCCTTCCAGTAGCCCGTCTTCGTAGATCGGTTCGCCCTAGATCCAGACGCGTATCTACGATCACGCTTACAGATCTATAATGATTTTTTGTTTTGCCCTGTGCTGACATGGCAGCGACGTGGCTTTCACATCGCTGCCAGCTCTGCACGATAGAAGCGTCGGGGTGAAAAGAGGACAAAACCCAAATATTGGGGTGGAGGCGGCTGTTTCAAAACATTGGGGTGAAAAGAGGACAAAACCCAAACATTGGGGGTTTCCAGACTATTACCCCCCGGGAGTGGGAGGGAGGGAGGGAGAGAGACTGAGGGAGGGAGGCGGTTGACGTGGACATGACGGCTGACGTGGACATGACTCGGGCGCCAACTGGATAGATTGAGGAAAGAGAAAAAAGGTTGGGATAGATGGGGCGAAAAAAAAAGTTTGGGATAGATTAGGGAAAACTTTAAAAGGTTGGGATAGATGAGGCTATTTACCCTTTTATAAATTACCACTCCTCAATATATGCCGGCCATTGCCTAGAAAGATTTCAGAATTTTGCTGTTTTTGGAATCATCCCCGCCACCTAATCTGCTACCAACCTTCTCACTAACCTATCTCTCCATTCTTCTGCTCCCTTGTGCGCTTCAGTGTAAAAACAAGCTCTTCAGTCGACTCGGAGTGCCGTTAGGTGGACGAAGTAGCCATGTGGACTCCAGATTTGTGCGGCTGACATCGTCAGACCAACAACTCCGGCGCGCCAAATTGGGTGTCGCGACTCTCATTTCCATTCAAAGAGAGAGCCCCCAATTTTTAAAATAGAAAAGTACTTCTCGGGGGTTGGTGAAGGAAGACAGGCGGCCGTATTCTATAAAAAAGCAGACGACCTCTCCCTTCAGAAATCACTCAAAAGCTGAACAGTAAATACCTCCTTGCTATCTCTCACACCGAAGATCCCAACTTCTGCACCATCAGCCATGGGATCTCTCCCCGAGCACACGAGCAAGGGCCAGCTAGATGAGCAGCAGGTCTGCGACCACGCCATGCAGCTCGCCAGCGCCTCCGTTTTACCGATGACTCTCAAAGCGGCGATCGAGCTTAACATTTTAGAGATCATTAGCCTCGCCGGTCATGGCGCGCAGCTCCTGCCAGAAGAAATCGCCGCCAAGCTCCCCACCGAGAACCCTGATGCCGCTGTCATGATTGACCGGATCCTCCGCCTTCTAACCAGCTACTCCATTGTAACTTGCTCGGCTGTGGATGGCGACGACGGCACAGTAAAAAGGCGCTACGGGCTGGCCCCGGTTTCCAGATTCCTGACTCCTAATCAAGATGGCGTCTCCATGGCTGCTCTGGTCCTGATGAACCAGGATAAGGTTCTTATGGAGAGCTGGTATTATTTGAAGGACGCGGTTCTCAACGGGGGAATTCCTTTTAACAAGGCATACGGAATGACGGCGTTCGAGTACCACGGAAAGGACCCCAGGTTTAACAAAGTGTTCAACGCTGGTATGTCCAACCACTCCACCGTGTCCATGAAGAAGATGCTGGAGATTTACCGGGGCTTTGACGGGCTGAAAGTTTTGGTTGACGTCGGCGGCGGGGTGGGCGCCACGCTCAATATGATCATCTCTGCGCATCCGTCCATAAAAGGAATCAATTTTGACCTCCCTCACGTGATCGCCGAGGCGCCCTCTTTTCCAGGTAATATTCACGAGAAGCCACACCGGCAGATTCGCGCGCAGTGAATAACTCAGAACTTTCTTCATTTCGTTTGAACAGGTGTGGAGCATGTTGGCGGCGACATGTTCGAGAGCGTTCCTTCCGGAGACGCGATCTTCATGAAGGTGAAGTCCACCGGCGCTTATTTTCTCGTTTAAATGCGGTCTTAACGGATATGAATCTTGGCTTGCAGTGGATCCTTCATGACTGGAGCGACGAGAAGTGCCTGACGGTGTTAAAGAACTGCTGGAAGGCGTTGCCGGAGAATGGGAAGGTGATCGTCATGGAGGGGATTCTGCCGGAGGTGCCGGAGGCTACGAAGGAGTCGCAGGTGCTCTTCCATTTGGACATGATCATGCTCGCCCACAACCCCGGCGGCAAAGAGAGGACGGAGAAGGACTTCGTCTCTCTGGCGAAGGCCGCAGGATTCTCTGGCTTCGCTAAAGTCTGCACGGCCCTCGGCGTCTGGATCATGGAGTTCACCAAGTGATATTAACTTGTCTTCTTCCTCCTGATGGCAGAGCCTTATACATGAAGAATGAATTCAATCAGGAGATCGAACTGTTAATCTAATGTGTGACCAGTCGACGGAGAGAAAGAGATGAATGAGAGAGGGGCTGAGCGGGAGAGAGCGGGAGAGAGAGATAGAGGAGACGAGAAAGAGAAGATAAAAAATAAATTCATTTTCTAATTTAATTTTAGAGGGCTTGGCTAGTCCACTCGTGAAACGCACGGACGACGGGTCACTCCGATTTCTTAATTAACGATTTAAAATATATAATTCAAAATAGATACGTTCAAGAATCGAGGTTGAAGTTTTCGCCCTTTAAATTAACATATATTGATAATTTGAATAGGATTCGTATAAATGGCAAAAACTTAGTTTAAATTGATGGTTGAACCATCATCATAAATGTATTTTGATGCGTAGATTTTTACCACGTCATGCAAAGAACTCATCATTGATGATCAACTCATAGTCCTTGATTTAGCATCGTCATATGACATGATTTTTGAAGTCCAAGATTGCGGGTCGAGAGGTTTCTTGATTTTTGTAACGGAATGCTCTTCAATAAAAAGTAAAGACAATCTCATATCTGCTTTGTTTACGAACAAGGTTGAGATTTTAATGTGTTAGATTGCAAAATACATTAAAATCTAGGGTTAAGACATCGAAGTAAGTTTTTAAACTTATAAATTAGAGCTCCCACAACATCTGTTATTGATAGATTCACACCTTCATTTGTCCACTTAGATTTGAAATTAGCAATCTTTGAAATAAGGAAGAGTAAAGCTATGTTCCGATCTTATTTGTAGCATCCTTCTGCATTGGCGACAAGTGGAATGCCACATTTCAATTCATCATTTTCTATCAACATATGCCAAAGCATATAGCTTGGCTACATCTCTAGCATAAAAACGAGGATGTATAGCTTACATTGGATCTTGATGGTATGCTAAACCTTGGAGGGGAATCCGAATAGCTTACCCATTTCCTTGTTGATTGATGGGATTTGATGCTTAATAGATTGTCAAATTTTCCATCAAAACGTTGAAGGCAACAGATTAGAATCCAACATTCAAAATATTGAGGCACATTTAGCCATGTGAGAAAGATATGTTCTCATGGCTACACATACCAAAGGCTTGAGCAATTGACCCACATCAGCTTTGGAGCCCTCACACCTCTAAGAATAAGCTTTATACTATTTTAATTGCTAATTTGATAGTGTAAACTTGTAAATATCATCGTCATTGAAACACAAAATTTTGATTTCATTCATTTACCTAGGCCATTAACTCGCTTTTCTTATTATCATTATTATTCTATGATTTTCAAATCTTAATCATCTGAAAATGTCATATATATATATATGATATTATTCTCGTTTTACTTAAAGTAATTTTCTTTTATCCACCAAGAAAAAAATTAAATTTTTGTTCGTTCAATTTTTATTTTTTTTATGTTTTCAAAAAATAAATTTAACACAATCAAGCTCCAAATTCCAAGTTCATAGAAAAATTTCAAGGTGTTTTTATAGTGTTGTTTATGATTTCTTTAATCCATGATTTCCCTGATTTGTTTCTTTTGTCAAGGGATTATGATGCAGGTGTTGTTCAAGATTAGTTTTCTCCATGACCTCTTCTATTGGAGATTGCATTTTTTATTTATTCCTAGATAAATAGATACAGATTTTGCGGTCATGTATCAACCAAGAATTAAGTTTATAACATCCTAGATTGATCCTTGTCAATTTATATCTATTTCTGGATTGAGATTTAGTTTTGAGGCAAGTCTAAATAAAAAAATCTAGGTAAGTTCTTTAAACCATTAGATCTCATATTGGTTTGAAATTCCCATCAGTGCTTAGGTTGGTCTAAATCAAAAACTTTTGGGTAAGTTTTGTAACTCATTAGTGGTGGAAACTTGATTTGCATCTTAGATTCATAAGTATAATCAGATAAATAAAATAGAAATAAACTCATACCTGAATTCATTTGATGATTCTTCGTCTTGAAACTAGAGAATAGAGTCTTGAATATCCCCAAGATAACCACCTGATCTCTAGAAGAAATGGGAATCTATCTAGAGGGTTATAAGCATTGAGGGTTAATCAAGTGGAATATGGCCTCCTATTTATAGAGAGTGAGGAGAGCATAAGCCTCTAAATCAATAATTAGTTGGCCCATCATTGACTATTAACTGATTTAATTGCCTCTACGCATAAATAACCTCCACACACATAAATGAATGTCTTAATTCCCTTCATTTCACATAATTGAATCATTTAATGGGATTAAACGATAACTAATCCACAATAATACATAATTATGTCTACTTAGTAGAGATTAAACCTAACAATTAGGTCTCAAGTTAACTAGATATTCTCATTAGTTCCCACGTAGGTGTAAATCAAAAGATCATCTCAATTTAGTTCAATTTTAGATTAAAACTTGTCAGTTCAATATGAGTTTGATCATTTATATTGTCAATTTATTGATGTTTTATGTAATATTGTATCAATTAATTTTATAACTTGATTGATATTTCAGCCAAGATGATGTGGAAAAGTTATGTCTTTGCGAGTGTACGGACGGAAGGCTCAAGCAATTCACCAGTATCAAATTTCAAAACCTAGCACCCGCTAAAAATAGGCTCTATATTAATTTTTCTAATATTTTTCCAAAAAAATGTTATCATCATCATGGTGTCATAAAAACACAAGTTTGATAACATAGATACAGATGCCCACAGATATTGATATTAATAACATAAACATTAAGGTTAATTTTTATAAGTTTTTATAGTTCTATCTATTTCTTCTACTCATTTACCATTATTATAGAATGTAAATGTTTTTATACATCATCTTTTTATGAAACTTGTTTTTATCATTTATTTTTAGTTTTATTTTCTTTTTAAATTTGTCATTATTGAATATTATCTGTTTTTTCATGTTCTGTAAAAAATTTAATTAAAAAAAGAGGTATCAAAAACCCTACACCCTTCCCGGGCACAACAAAAAGGTAGACATGGTTGTTCTGTTCTGTTCTTTTAAAACGAATAGAAAATTTGCACAAAAGAACCGCACAGGGCCTTGTTCTTTGTTCTGTTCTTTTTGTGTGCAAAAATTAGAACAGCTTTTCGCACAATTCGCACACAATTCGCACAATCCGAACAAAATTCGCACACTATATAAAATCCGAACAAATTCGCACAATTCGCACAATCCGAACAAAATTCGCACACTCTGTTTAATTTTGAACAAAGTCACATAAATTCACACAAAATCACTATAATTAATTTTTATTTATCATATTTATCAGATATATATGTATATTATAATATATATATGATATGTTCCTATTATATTCATTTGTTCTTATTATATATGTATAGAGAGAGAGAGAGAGAGATCCTTCCAGTCCTATATCTTCTCAATCGGAGTAGATAAATTTATAAGAATATTTGAATTGATGATAACATTTATTATCCACGTGGAAATGCTCCTCTTCGACGTGCATATCCACGTGTCCCTCAAACGCCGAAACCCGAACGGGTTCCTAATTTTAAAAGAGAGAATCACTGACTAGGCAATTGACGATATAGGGATTTTAGTATAGCTAATTGTTCTTATTATATTTATATCTTCTAATATGCTATAATCATTTTGTTTTTGTTATATATATATGATAGATACGTATACTAGTATAATATATATGATATGTTCGGATTGTGCGAATTTATGCGAATTAGTTATTAATGGCCTTAGTTAGTGTATGTATTAATGATATATTCATTATAATATACATTTGATATTAAAAATAAAATTACAAATATATTTATTCTCTTATATTTCTGGAAAAAATTTGACATGACCTCCCCTATTTACATCGATTTCTCGCTCCATCTTGTACTCTGCGTTACATTCATATGAAAACTAATTCCTTTTACCTTTACTTACCATTCGCGGCGATCACTAATGCGTCGTTGTGTGAGGAGAGGTCCACCATTTGATGAAAGATTAATATAAAAAATGAATGTTAGTCATAAAAATTTAGAAACCTTTGTCATTAGATAGAAAGAAAGAGTAACAAAATCTAAATATTAGATGAATCGACATTAACGACCAATGGTCCATCATCACTGTTATAACCATCGTCATCTTCCGCTCTCAAATCTTCGTTACTATACCATGACTTCAACGTGATCAGAACTTCAACGCTCTCTGTTGTGAGCCTGGAACGTCTGTAGTTAATTACTCGGCGGCCTTCTGAGAAAAGTCGCTCACACGCGGCGCTTGTTGCTTGAACTGCTAGAAACTCCTTTGCAACCAATGCTAATAAGGGGTATGAAACTTGACCTATCATAGGGATAAAAAAACAGAAATTTAAGTTTTGAAGTAACATGTTTCTTAATCTAATGAAGCACATTATATGATAATTTAATAGATACATGTCGTCTTCCACCAATGCAACACCTCCGTACCCAATACTGGGGGGGCTGTCGCATATAAGTCAAGCTCCTCCATCGGACCAACTGTTTGTGGTAGTTCAGAAGGATCTAGCAATGCCTCCATCTCTGCTCGTAGAAACTCATGCCTCATGGATGCAGTAGAAATTTCAACGGACACATTCGGAAGGTCCCTAGTTAGTGAATATGATTCCATGATAGTTCGTACAGTAGACAAAATCCCATTCTTTGAGCTAGGATCAATTAGGCGAAGCTTCATCGACGGATCAAGTAGAGAAACGATAGTAAAAGCCTCGTTTTGTGCGAGTATTGACACATATTTATCTAGCTTCACCTTCATAGCACCACATACACTAGCTAAGGCATTCCTTTGCCTAGGAGAGATAGACTGTCCAATTGGAAGCAGGGATGAGTTTAAGATTTCTACTTTAATTCTCTCAAGATGCCTCATCAATCCCTTAATAATTAGTATGGCCTCATTTGAAGTCGGTGCCTTGCTCTGAATAGCAACAGAGGTACCGTCCTTGAGTGGTTTCAATAAGATTACAAATTTTTGTACTAGGTCCCATTCCTCATCAAGTAAAGTAGGTTTTCTAAAAGCGGATGACATCATCACATCGATGACTATTCTCTTTTCAAGGCACTCATGTAGCATTTTGTAAGTAGAGCTCCACCTGGTTGGGCAATCTAGTGGGATCCTCCTCGTATTGGGCATGTTTGACCGTCTACAATAAGAAAAATACTTATTTTCTTGCTTCGTCGATCCACGTATTGCTTTGACAACTTCTCTAAGGCGCTAAACAACATCTCCCAAGGAAATATCAGAAGGGACATTCATCTCGCCACCATTCACCACACCATCAAGGTTAGTGATGTCTACTCCATCGATGAAAGTTGATTCGGGCTTATCTTCGACGACATCCAGTGCATTTAACCCTGCTTGCATCACTAAGTTAATCACATGCGCCATACACAAGACATGCCTTTTTGCACTGAAATGTGGATTCACTGGCCGCAACTCTCGTTCTAATATAGTCATCATTGTTGAATTATTAGAAGCATTATCTGTCGTAATTGCACAAACCTTTGCGCTCAAATTAAATTCTGCAAGAACCTCCAACACAGCAGCGCTCAAGCACTCCCCAGTGTGTGATCCCTCCAACTGGCGTATACCAAGAACACATTCACACATTTTCCATTCTATATCCACCCAATGAACTGTGAGACCGATGAATGAAATTCGATTATCAGACGTCCAACAATCTAGAGTAATGGCCAGTTGATCAACACTCTCTAATCGATCACAAATTCTGGCCTTCAACTCTGCATAAAGGTTAAAAGCTTTTGCCTTCACGACCCTTGTTGATGGAAGGGATATCTCCTCCTGTGCAACAAATCGAAGCAATCGTAGGAAGTATTTTTTACTGACAATGTTCCACGGTGAGGCTGACTGGCAAATGAAGCGTACAAGCTCTTCTTTTGTGTCCTCCATCGTGCGACCAGTGTAGTATTGCTTCGTATTCACTTTTCGCTCAAAGTAGTTAGCCACTGACGGTTGGCTTGGGGATCTAACTTCTTGTGCCCTCAACTCATTATGCTCTTTACGATGCTCATTTTTCAAGTGTCACCATAGGACCGTGCTGCAACTGTACTTATTTTGCTCTATAGTCATAGCGCATATATTGCATCTAAAAGCCTTTGGCTCGATCTGGGTGAAATGTATCCGTGCAGTGCATTCATTCTTTCTCGACTTCTTTGATTGGCTTTGGCCAACACTTCCCTCAGCCGATGAAGACCTTTCATCGGCAGCAGATGTACGAGATAAAGGATGTCTAGGCATCTTGCACTCCTCGCATCAATAAAAACAAGTTCGGAAGGAAAATAAAGAAACTTGGTAAAGAAATGAATTAGAGAAATTAATTACACATACTTCAATAGAAATAATACGTGGTTTTAGAGACTCAATCATATTTCTGCGAAGATTTTTTTAGAGAAGAATTGATAGAGAGAATAATTTTTTAGAGATAAGCTATTGGAATAGATAGAGAGAACTCTCCACCTTTCTGAAATATTAGTGATATTTAGGATTATTAAATATAACTCAAAGTTGAAATCTCTTTCTTGCTGGTGATGCTGAGTGAGTGATGAAAATATATTTCATCTCTTTGTGCTATTCTCAAAATAGACATTACGAAACAAGGGGATTATGTATTCTTGGGTGATGCAAGTGGACTTTATTCTTATCAGAAAAAAACATAATAGCTGTTGATATGGAAGGACAGAACATAACAAAGAAGAAAGAGATCCAAAAGGATAATTACCTTCTAAATGAAGGCTTGTGTGATTTTCAAAGAAAGATCTATTTCTACAAAGAAGTAGAGATAGGATCATGCCCTTATCTCACGTTTCTCTTTGATTGGACACTCATCCTGGCAAAATCTCTCGAGTCCAACATGATTCAAATAGAAGACTCCTTCTTAAAGCAGTCTCTGTGAGAGATCTCTTCGCCATGGTCACCTGCCAGACAGAGGAATCCTCCAACGATGAATTACAGGAAGCCGCTGCAAGAATAAACATCTTCGGTGGACATGCTACTCCGACGATGAATCACTGTCGGTCTCTCTCTCCTACACCGACACCCCTCTTGAATTCCCCTCGACGCTGCTCCCCCCCCACTCCCATCGCTAGTCTCGGCGATCTTCCTAGCCCGCCACCCCCTTCTCCCGACCTTTGTCGGTCTCTCTCTCCTACCCCGACCGATTTCCTTCCCCATCAACGTCGTCCCCATCGCCAGCACCTCCCCCCCTCTCGACTTCTCCGCCGACTCTTTCCCTCCCGATTTTCCTCCTCACATCCTTCTACTTTTCGGTGATTTCTCTCCTGCGTCCCCTCACGAATTCACAAATTCGAGAGTTTACAAATCAAGAATTCACAAAACTGGAATTACGAATTCATGAATTCCCAGAATTCATGGAGTCACGAAGCTTAAAAGCATTATTGTCAATCTACGCAAGGAACAAATATAAAATAATCAGGAAAATAAATCGAGAATATATTACCTGCGACAATCGGCGCTAGGGCAAGTTCTATTACGGGTGCGGATTTGGGGTTTTTTGGTGGGATACGACCGTTCGCACCGGACTTGGATTATGCAGCGCCCAAGTTGGTTAACGGAGAGATCGGGGCGATGACGAGGGATAAATGGGGATTTGATCAATAGATGCTGAAGAAAGGCAGCCGGGAGTCTAAGAATTCCAAGGTCTAATTTCAAGCTTTTTGTAATCTAAGTGCAAAATTCGCACAAATTCGCACATAACGAACCGCACACGGGTGTGTGCGGTTCTGTGTGCGAATTTGAAAATGTTCTGTTCTCAAAAGATAACAAAACGCACAAATCGCACACAATCGCACATTGCGAACAGAACGACCATGTCTACCAAATCAAGGGTCCTCTCACCATCGATCAGGCGATTTCTCTTGCCACGATTCTCTCTAGCAATTGATCAAGCTCTTCTTCTCTATCTCTCTCACCATCAGCACACTAACCTCTCTCCACTGGCGCTCACGCTTTCTCTTACCAAGATTCCCATTTTCAGCGATTTCATCTCATAAGCATCTCTTTTTCAACGATTTCATCTCACGAGCATCTCATTTCCAGCGATTCCATCTCACGAACATCTCATTTCCAACGGCTTCATCTCACAAGCACTTCATTTCCAATGAATTCTTCTCCAACGAATCATTTCCACTGATTTCATCTTTGAGGTGGTGACGGTCCCTCCGTCTATCAAGCTCTGAAAACTCCTTTTTTTCTCTCTCTAAAATCAAAACGATCATCCTCATCAGGACAGTTCTGGAGATTTTTCTTTTATTCTCTTTGAAATCCGAACGATCATCTATTCTCGTGTGTTCTGACATTATTCTATCGAATTTCTATCCGATTTCTGTCAAATTTGTGTCGAATTTCAGTCTGATTTTTGTCTTATTTCAGCTGGTGGTGAGTTCATAATTTTCTCATTCCTGATTTAGCTTCAAATCAATAGGGTTGGATTAAGGTTTATTTACGGATATCATATTGGTGTAATTGTGGGTTAGATTTAAGTTTAAGGTAAATTTTGAATTTTTAGTGACAATTTTTAGCTTATTTGAGCGATAAATTCCACAATATTTTAAAGATAGTTGTGGATCATGCTTGATACAGTTTTTGGGGTGTTTAAACGGTTGTTTGAGCTAAAATTTCAGAAAATCCATTCATTCGTCACATAGACCTTTCGGATCATCATTAAGACACATTTATAGAATTACTTGCACACTAGATTATTCTCTATATCGTCAAATTACTCGAGGTCAGATATGCTGAAAGTGAAAGCCACTTTGAGAGAGTCAAAGTAATCAGTCAAATGTCAAAGTCAAATTTATAAAGTCAAAGTCATCAATAGAAGGTCAAAGTCAACTACAAAAGTTAAAGTCAACTCAATAAGGAGAATTTTTATGAATACCTTCACTTTGATTTTTTTCTTTTATGTTAAGTCAATGTAACTTTAATTAAGCTTGATATTTTATTTCTACATCTAATGGGAGTTTAGTTTTAGAGATGATGGTTAGCTTGGAATATTAGCATGCACTTGGGTGGCTCTAGACAAGTTGTACTTGCCCATGAGGGCAACGGGGAGATTCGTTGGCGAATCGGCACTAGATGTGATGAGCTTAAGGAGTTGACTAGAAAGTCAACTTGAGATATATTTGTTATCTACCTTGTAAGTTAGCACAATATCGAGGGCGAGTGACCTACTTGGAGCATATGTGGACCTATTCAGAGCGTGAGAGGTTTGGATATCTTGTCCAATATAAAAAAATCTAGGATACCAACACAAGAGCATCTATGTGAATAATTAACGGATTGATAAAAATAATTGGAAAATCAAAATACACAAAAGAAACTAATGCACTCCCCCTCCCCCCATTTATTTCATCATCCTATTAGGAAATGTCAAGACTTTGGGTAAGGTCAATTCCTATTTATGTCATCTTATTTAGCACAACTTAGATCAAATTTTTAGCAAGTTTTAGGTCTATTAATGATTCATCGTTGAGGCATTTCTTTGATGATTTTTAGGCCAATCATGTGATCAAGTTTTAGGTTGTTTAAGGTTGGTTGTTAGGAGATTTCTAGGGTTTTATTTAACCACAGTTTTCTTCTAAAAATTAGAATTCTCTAAAGGGGATTCAATTAGAATCTGATTGGTTCTAATTAGGTTTTCACTTTGAACTTAATAGATTTGACTTTAGCATTCGTCAAATCTGATTCTCTAGAGTTGTTTTTATCATATTTTGAGGTTTGATTTCAATCAGATTATTGGCCTCATTATTTTAGATCTCAATTGTATGTTAATCATATTTTAAATACAACTTCTGATTAGTTTCTAGGGTTGATTATAGGGATTCTTAAAGGTTTCATCAAAGGGTAATTTAAGTCTTATTTTTAGGTCTGATTTGGAACTCATTTCAAACCAAATTTTAGATTTACTCTTTAGTTTCTGAAGTTGTTTTAGAGGGAGTTTAAGAGTAGGCTTAAGGATTTATTTTATATTCAAAGATTGTTTTTCGAAAGATGTTTGTGCAATTACCTCCACCCTTTTTTAGTTGATTCTACTTATGTGTTTTGATTTTTTTAGTGTGCATTATTCAACTCATAAAGTGCAAAAGTATCCTTTTTTAGGCCACCCAATCTATATTCTAATTCCATAAGCCATGTATATTCCTTACCATGCTATAACCCGATTTGAACCCTATCTAGAGTAAGAACCTATCTCTTCCAAGCATATCATCGAGGATATTTCAATTCACAACATATACACTCTTCCTTCACCATCATCCCTTTGTAGCTTATTTCATTTCAAGCATTCTCCAACATTCATATATATCACTTATTAGCACTCGCAACTGTCATATGCTAATAAAACTCATCGTTGTTATCATCATTTTGGTCGCTTCTCTATGAATGCATCCAAATCTTACCATATGACAAGTAGAGAGGAATGGTTACTCCTAAATGTTCTATGATTATTCGCAAAAAAAATAAAAATAAAGAAAGAAAGAAAAAAAAAAAGGAACAAAAGGCAGAAGACAGAAGGGGCATTCATTGAGGCATTGGACTTCATAAATCGTTCATACATCTCTTGAAAACCTATTATGCACCTTTGTATGATATGGTTCCACCCATAATGCTCTTTTCTTTGGCCTTCACTTGACGCAACCTTAAATTGATAAAATTCAACTATTAAAAATATTTATAGAAATAATAGGAACAATAAAGTTTTAAGTAATCATCTCTCACAAGTCTAATTTGCAAAATCATTTCTCTCTCTCTCTTTATCTTTCTCTCTCTCTCTCTCTTTCTCTCTCTCTCTCCCCCTCCTCCCTCCCTCTCTCCCTCTCTCTCCCCCTCCCGCCCACCCTCCCTCTCCCTCTCCCTCTCTCCATCTCTCTCTCTCTCCCTCTCTCTCCCCCTCCCTCTCCCTCTCTCCATCTCTCTCTCTCTCTCTCTCTCTCTCTCTCTCTCCCCTCCTCCCTCCCTCTCTCCCTCCCTCTCTCCCTCTCTCTCCCTCTCTCTCTCTCTCTCTCTCTCTCTCTCGCTCTCTCTCTCTCTCTCCCCCTACTCCCTCCCTCTCTCCCTCTCTCTCCCCCTCCCTCCCACCCTCCCTCTCCCTCTCTCCCTCTCTCCATATCTCTCTCTCTCTCTCCCCCTCCTCCCTCTCTCCCTCTCTCTCCCCCCTCCCGCCCACCCTCCCTCTCCCTCTCTCCATCTCTCTCTCTCTCCCTCTCTCTCCCCCTCCCGCCCACCCTCCCTCTCCCTCTCTCCATCTCTCTCTCTCTCTCTCTCTCTCTGTCTTTCCCCCCCTCCCTGCCTCTCTCTCTCGCGGGGCGGAAGAAGAAAAAAAAATTTTCTCCCCCGCCCTGCATTACCTTACACCGTTAAATTCTGTTCTCTCCCCTCCTCTCTCTCTATCGCAAGGCAGAAGAAGAATTTTTTTTCTTCCGCTGCTGCCTTTTCTGTGGAAGTACGGTACTATGCACGCCAGCACGTCGCTGCTGAGAGTGTCCTTGGCCACAATTCCACCACCGCTTTCGCCAGAGCTGGGAGATGCGAACAAAGGAGCACTGAGAATAAGCATGCCAGTGGTCGGCAAGCCAATGACCCCCAGCAACAAAAGGTTCATAAGGTATCTCTTCCCCATGTCCGGCACCCTATCCGCCGGCATGCTCATCGCCATGCTCACCACCTTCCCCACCCTCCGCTTCTCCCATCCCACCCCCTTCACTCCCTTGCAGAGCAACCCCCTTGATGGAGAGAACCCTACGTTCCTCGCCGATGACAGATTCTGAGATGCAGTACAGACCGTGGTGGTCCCCATTGATGAACCAGCTCTCTGCTGGGAACTCCGGGGATCGTCGTCTCTCTCGAGATTATGGGCGGCGACATGTGGCTGAGCGCAGGCAACCACATCCACAGAATGTCGACTAGTACGAAAAACAATTTCTTGGAATAAAAATAAATTTTTATGGATTTTTTTTCTACATTTTTCTGAATTCTTTTTTCTTTTTTTTATCAATCAAGATTTTCTAGCTATTTTTAAGATTTTTTAAAAGCAAAAATCAGCTTAATTGTGCATGCTCATATGGCACAATTACTTTGACTTGCAAGCACGTGGTGCTTAGACAATGCTCATGTGGTATGTTTAAGGGAAGTATTAGTTCGTAAATCTTTCTTGAATCATTAATAGGCCTTAATGGGCTTCTATTTTAAATGAAAAAATATTTTCAATATTTTTAATTTGAGATTATTTAACCCTTTTTTACAAGGACATAAGGTGTATTGTGGAGCGTTGGATCTAGTGGACCGGATCCACTTAATCACATTTCTTTGAGGGATGTGTGGTGATCTATGGAGTGTTGGATCATGGTCCACGTGATCAAGGGCTTGAATTAATCATGATTTATTCACTTCATCGCATAAAAGAGGCAAACGACATGTGGCGCAATCTTAGAGCCCTTGCACTAACAACTCTTGTCTTTTCCTCACACGAATAGGAAGGCACCACATGGCATGATCTAAAGGCTCCCGATTTGGATAAAAAAAATCAATGGCAAGTGATCAATTATGTGATTTTAAAAGAAAAATCACCGATCAAGATTAATCCAAATTGAGATTATGATATCCCATGATCCCGATGGAATTTGAAGTTGAAATTTTGTACCAATGATCGTCATTCCATGCTCTGTCTCTTGATGGTTTATTTCAATTCTAACGCAGAAAATTAAGTTTTTTAACATTTTATTGGTGGCTTTGAGCATTAGATAGCTAAAGGAAAGAGAGTATTGATTAATCGTGCGTCGTGTACTGAACATCAATTTTTAATAAGTTTCTTCCCTCTTGTATTTATTCTTTATATTGAATGCAAGCTGTCAAGTCTAGGCAAGATATACTGCTCTTGAAATATTGATTGATCCGAGAACATCGCTAGAGTAAGTTTTAATCGTGAACCCTTAAATTAGGGATTATTCTTTTGCATCTTTTCCATTTTCTTAATCTTTTTCATCCATATTTTCATATTTTTAACACTAAATCACTATTCCCCGATCCGATCAAGCACTTTTGATCTTCAATCATAGATTCGGAAGACCTTGATTAGGTTATCATATCATTTATATCTTCTCTCCTTTTATCAATCATTTCATCTTTCTTAATCTAAACAAAATCAAATGACAAAATGCCCTATCAAATGACTAATGCTTACAAAGGCCTTATGAATAGGGTCCTTTGTCTTTTATCTTGTGCTTGAACTTAACCAACCTTGATTCTCTCGCCTAGTAATGGGTTTTTTTTTCATTTCTTCGTTGTTTTCATGTGATTTAATAAGCGAAGATAGAGGTGATTGCAACCTGGGGTAGAACACCTTTCTCTAAAGAGCAGAATGAAATGGGGATACATGTCCAAGGGCGTAGGCCCAAGACAATCCAAGTGGGCATCCGAACTGTTACCTCACTTAGTGAACTCCATGATCCAGACGCCGAGGGCCGTGCAGACTTTAGCGAAGCCAGAGAATCCTGCCGCCTTTGCCAGAGAGAAGAAGTCCTTCTCCGTCCTCTCTTTGCCGCCGGGATTGTAAGCGAGCATGAGCATGTCTATATGGAAACCCGCCTGCGCT
>CM044103.1:14148867-14185311 GCA_024174645.1 Lemna minuta
ATTCATAAAACTATAATAACATGCATCATAATTACATAAGATAACATGCCTTAACGGGGTTGACAAATACCCTTTAAGAGAGCTCGAAGCTTACTTAGATGTATTGGGCATAGGATCATGGACAAAGGCCACCCAACCAAGTAGAGAGAAGAGCTCAAAATCAAGGTGGAGGCGATGAGGGGGAACTTCATCATTGGGAGAAGAGGAAGGTCAGCAGTTAACGAGGTGGGCGGAGATGAGGAAAGCATCTGATCATAGATAATGGGGGACTCCCATTTCAAAAAAAAAAAGAGTGCAAGTCATGTCTAAAGCAAAGGCAATATTTGCGCTCGAAAACATGGTCTATTGAAAAGTATGAGGGCTTGTGATTTGGTGAATAGTATACAAGGAGAGACAGTGGCAAGAATTTTGGGAGCAAAGTGATAATGGGTGGATATTTCAAGTGCAAACTAACAAATGAGAAGCAACATTTTAGTGTGGTCTCTCAAAGATACACCCATTAAGCTCACGAGAAATCATTAACAAAAAAATGTAATACCAAAAACCCCATACATCACAATGCACGAGATAAAAAAATTTCTTGCTTGAAATAGATTCTAAATGAGGGTAGGAAAAATGAAAATATTTGCCAAGTTGAAATTACTAACAATCTAAAGGAGAAATGGAGAAATGGAAATCGATTGAAGTGATTTACAAAGTTTGGCGATGTGGGGTGCCCTAATCACCTATACCACTAAAAAGAGGTATCATAGTGGGGGAGGAGAAACATAGTGCAATTTGAGGGTGTCACGTACAAGCTCATAGAGGCGTCGTTCAATCTCCCATCTCAAAACTAATCATCTTCCTTGTCCAAAAATCCTAAAATGTATAATGATAAGGGAAGAAGGTGATGGAAAAAAATAAGGCATGAGTGATTAAAGTGATGGAGAGAAGGTTCAATGGAAATTTTAGGATATAAACTACTAGAATATGAGGCTCGAGAAGCTCTCTAAGTTTTTTAACAAGACAATGATTACAGCAGAAGATGTTGAAGCAAAAACAATCAAAAAGTTGAAGCACCAAGAATAGATGAGTTCATCTATTATAGGTGATCCTATTATTTATTATAGAATAAAATTCATACTTACAGGGATCATTCGAAAGAGTTCATCAACCATTCAAGCATCCGACCTCTAATTGTATCCACACAGTCTCCAGACAATCGAATCTCCTCTTGAACACTTGTCACCGCGAGAGGAAGAGAAGAGAAGAGAGAATTTCCTCTAAGCTTGCATGGGCACCTCTATTATGGTCATCCTCCCCCTATTTATAGACTTTAAGAATATAAAATTTTCACAAAAACGTTTATTATTATGTCTAAACCCATCGACGTCTATTGACCTTCTGTGTGTGACCCTCTAGGTCCATATATCTCACCAGTTAATGACTCTATCAACCTAATAACACTTATAAGTCAAACTTAATAAATTGAGTTGTCAGCCAATAGACGGTCAATAGACGTCAATGGGTATAGACCTAGAGATATAAAGTATATTATAACTCTTTCATGGAACCTTGTTGTCATTGGCTACCGTGTACGTATTATCCTTCATCCGTGCGAGACTCATGAATGACTTGGGGTATGACTAATTGTCAAACCCTAATCGAGTACTCAGTTTAGTACTATAGAGAGTAGGAAATCATCGAGGACAACTTCTCTAATATTTCTACTAGCTTAGCCAAGGATTTAATCGCATCTCATTCTTTGAGTCGATCTCCTCAAATATCGAGGGCGGATGATCCTATTTTAACCACTCAATCAACTTCGAGGACTTTATGTCATATCCAATCTATGACGTTTTGGAGATCCTATTGCTAGGGATTTGTAAGTCATAGTCAAAACATGATCATCCATCCACAAGATGACTTTGGTGTCTCAAGTCAAAGGACTAAGTACACAACAGTGATATGAATTAACCTAATTGATAATTTGGCATAATATTATTTAGGGATTCATACAAATCAATTTAGTGAACTCTTTTTCCAAAGAGCACCCACTATGTATCCTTGGTGTCTCTACACCGATGGCCACAAGATCAGCCATAGTCATCCTATGAGTCAGATCAGATGCTGCTATTTTTTTTTTAGATAATTTGATGTTACTCTCGAATATCCTACGAATAAGAATGTTTAAAACATATATTTAATGACAAGTAATCATTATATTATGATCTCATCATAATTGACTTATTCATTACATATGCTCATGGACTTCATTGTAAACATTACACAAGAATGACAATGAATAAATTTTATTTTCATGAACATAAAAAACGCACATGTAAGTGTGATTAGCTTATAGGCCACATAATATCCATCAGTAACATCAAGGAGGGAAGGGCATGGAGAAGAGGTGGAGTTTTAGGAGAAATCTAGAGTTGTAACGCCATGTAAAAATGTCAAAGAGGCTTTGATAGAATATGACGATGATCCAAAAATTTAAGTGAGTCATTAAGAGAGGTAGGAGAGAAAAGGAGAATTTGGAACCTTTTAGGGTCATAATTACAGGTTCAATTATATTACATATGAGTTGTGGCTTATCCAAGAAGTATAGCATGATACAAATGACCAAAACACCAGCCTATCATGCTAAATAACCAAAATTTCCATGCATCTCTCACATCTTTCTTTTAGTCTAAAACCCTTCTTCAATGACGAACAAAGAAAGGATCCGAGTAATATATAGAAATATCTCAAGCAAAGTTTTCCAAAATCTTCAAATATTTTGCCTGATGACCTTCCCTTTTTCTCGCTCAAAAGCTATCAAAAAAATTTATCTCTAGATTGAATAGGTCATAAGTAAAAAATTTTGGATGTATCGCATCATCATTTGGCACACATTCAACGTTCACATAAATTTAATGTAAGTGGTCATATAAAGTGTGAAACAAACATTTAATAAGATATATAACCCGTACCAAAATATTAAGACACCAAAGGGATGTGAGAAACCTCATCAAAGTATATTGATTTTTTTCCACATGTTTTTAAAGGAATTTAACCTAGAAATCATCATTCTTTCTCGAGTAAATTTCAACAAAATGGGTGCCTTGGGAAATGCCCAATCGTAAAGCAAGAAGAAGATGTAACTCCTCTCGTGAAGAAGAAGATGGGTTCCATCTGCATACAAATTTGAGCAGACTGCAAATGATCGATAGGAATAACTAAAGTACGTGGATCGCGTTGAGGAGAGGCTGCCACGACATCACGGGCCGGGAATCTGAAGCCGGGTTCTGAGTGGCCGCTGATACCACGTGGCGTCTTATCTACGTGTAGATAGATTTACTGGTTTGCCCCCACCGATTGCACCAGCTTGTGGCAAGGACTGTTTCTTGTCTGGGCCCGTTCGTCCACGTCCACTTGAAATTCCTCAACCCAACCAGTGAATAGTCGCCACGTGGATAAAAAATCTACAGCCCCTCCACTTTCATGAATAGAAAAATGGAAGATTTTTCTGAGTCCAGAAGTCTTCCTGCCAATCTAGTGGCGGAGAGATGTCCAGAAGGTGAAGTTCTGACTAGTTATAGCTTGCCTCGAGCTACAGCGCAACTTTTCTTCTCTCCCTTTGCCTTCGGAGATTCGGAGAGGAGGGAGTAGCCATGAGAAAGAAGAAGAGGAGAGAACTGGAGATATTCGTCCGCGCTTGAGTTCATGAAAATAAGGAGAAGATCTACAGTGAAGACTCTTGTCTGAGAAATGGACGTGAACTCTTCTGGAGAGGACTTCGTCTTCAAGGTTACATTTTCCTCTCTGGTTCGTTCGTGTTCGTTTTCTTATGAATAATTTCTGTCCCTATGCTTACCCACGTAGATGAGGAAACCGTACACCATAACGAAGCAGCGGGAAAAGTGGACTGAAGAGGAGCATAGTAGATTCCTACAGGCTTTGAAACTCTTCGGCCGATCATGGCAGCGGATTGAAGGTTTACTGTTTTCAACAAATTAAAGCTAATTTTCCCGTGTCTGAAAAATGAAGAAAATTCTTTTTTTCCTGAGATTACTAGTTAACGCCACCGTCTTTCTCGTCTCTGTGGTATTCTGAATATCTTTCAGAACATATTGGTACCAAGACTGCTGTTCAAATAAGGAGTCACGCACAAAAATTTTTCTCTAAGGTATCTATCCTGCGCAGGCCATGATTTCCTTTACAGTTCTCTGGGTGTTTTTTTTAATTGTCATGTTCAAGATTGCATGCAGTAGACATCATCCACATGATAAATCTTGTTTAGAAACTTTATTTCTGAATGATTTAAAGCTTCGCTCCCTGCTTGTAAGTGCAGGTTGATGATATCCGAGAATTGAGATCCTCTGTGTCAAAAGGATGCTCGTGACGGGAAAGATAATCATCGTGTAAGTTAGCAAATTAGGCATTGATAGAAACATTGTATAGAAAACAATTCCTGTTGTTTCTGTACAGCATAATTAGGTCTAGATGTTCTAGTCGTCTTTGAACCTGTTTTGGAACTACCTGTCCTAGGCTTTTTGTGAAATTTTTTCCTTGTCCAGAAGGCAGAAATGATGTAAACTTTCCGGAGATCAGGTATAAGTTCTCAATCAACTTGATGTGATTCCGGTTGTTTCCGAATGAAGAGCTATGAATTCTACGGATGGAGAAAAAGTGAACTGGGAATGAGCTACGAGGGCATTCCCTGCCTCTCTCTGGGAGAATCTCGGATGGTTGACATTGATTCTCATAAAATTCCATGAAGCCTGTTGTTCTCATCACACGTGAATTTTCTCAACGACATCCGAACTAGCATAATAAGGGAAATCGGGGGGGAGAAATCACAGGATTTCACATGATCTCCTTCTGACGCAGACAGCAAGGGAGTCAGATCTCTCGGAAAAGAGATGTTCTGTTCAGAGTGTTCTGTTCGTTCTGTACCTTTTAGAGACTTGTTCTTGAAGTGAGAAGATACTGGGGACGCTCTTTGGGAAAAATCTACATCAAAATGTAGAGATCAAACTACTTTCAAGTGAGGAATTCACCTGAAGTAATCATTTGTCTGAGAAGTATCACATTCTTTTCTGCCAAAACTACACCTTACGTAACTTCTAGGCAGTTTCGATTTGATTAGAAACTTCTAGCACTGCCGTTTATACACCATTCATGGAGATCTCTTTTTTGAAAAGGATTCGTGAGCGATAGAATACATGCATAAACATGGATTCTGTTGTCAGGGAATGATCAGCTTTGCTGATGGAAGAAGTGCGATATACCTCAAAATCGTATAATTCGATTATCTTTAATGAAAGCATTCTAAGTTGTTACCTGATTATTGCTCTCAATCTCTCCCTTCCTCAGCATTTCGTGATTCCCTGTCATTGGGAATAGACCTGTACTTTCATTCTATTCAGAACGTTTTTTCTACTTCAATTGAAGCTTTCTGTTGCCCCCGATTTGCTAACGTCGCTCGCTTGCGCAGCTTGAAAAGGAAGCGCTCATCAAAGGTGTTCCCTTGGGGCAAGATCAAGGCATCAAGATCCCTCCTCCCCGTCCCAAGCGCAAGCCTAACAACCCGTACCCTCTGAAAACCTCCATCTCCAAAGGCGTTGATGTTCCCCAGGTACCCCAAACCTTATCCCTGAACGCTTGATTAAATGAAAGTTCCTTCTTATTCCCTCGTCAGAAGAAGGCGGCGTCCGACGAGGACAAGTGCTTAGTGGGCCTTTCTCTGTTTCATGACTTGCCCTGCAAAACAAAGACCCGCCCGGATGTCGATCTCGATAGATTTCAGGGTCTCAGCATCGACTCTTGCTTCAAGGAAGCACAGGCGAAGCCAACTTCTCACAGCGGCACCACGTCAGGAACCACGACCGACGAGCACACCGAGAACTCGACGCCACTGACCGCTTCAGGGTTCCCGCCATTCTTCAACATGTCTGCGCAGTTCTCGAGCCTCGTCGTCTCCGCCCTGCTGCAGAACCCAGCTGCCTACGCGACTGCCATGCTAGCAGCTTCGTTCTGGCCAGCTGCTGACGTGGAGACCTCTGCGGTTGCCGCGTCCGAGAGGTCGATAAAACCCACTCCGACCATTGAGGCTATCGCATGCGCTACAGTGGCTGCCGCGTCAGCTTGGTGGGCCACGCATGGGTTATTACCGTATTGGGCCCCGGCAGGGTTATTCCCCGGCGTGTTCCCTTTCGTTCAGAGCCTGAGAGTCGAGGAAGCAGTGCTTAGGTCAAAGTCAATGCCCTCATCTTCTGACTCAGACGAGCTGAACCCAGAGAAGGAAGCGACTATTTGCGAGCCGGATGACCCCGACAGAGAGAAGAAGAAGGCGGACCGATCTTCTTGTGGTTCCAATACGCCCTCCAGCAGTGACGTGGAGACCAACGTCGCAGAGGACCTGGAGATAGACCTTCATCTCGGCCCGGCTCACTCTCCTTCCCGGAAGGAAGTCTCTCACCAGGTGAGCGATCTTCGATCCTGCCCAACGCCCAAATTATTTATTTATTTGTATTTTTCCCGCGTCTGTAAGAATCCTCTTTGTATTGAAGGGCCGCAAAGCGTTCCAAGCGCTGTTCTCGAGAGAGGTGCTGCCGCAGAGCTTCTCGCCTCCCAAGGAAGACGAAAGCAGGGCGAAGCCGCGGCGAACCGGGTTCAAGCCTTATAAACGGAGCTCAGTGTCCCCGATGCGCGCGTCCAGCGAGAAGGACGTGAAGAGATTACGCCTCCAAAATGAGTCTTCCCACTAAATCTTGATTTATATGGACATCACTGATAAACGAGGAGAAAATTGACCGCATACAGGAGAAAATTGGAGGATTCGAGGGCATCGAGTGTTCTGGCGTGGTTGAAGCTTTGGAGAAGAGTAATAAAAAATCAATGGCGATCAAATACCTGATCTATTAGCCTTCAATATTCAATAAATTGCTTATTAACATTGATGTCTACATTCGTATTTGTTGGCTGATTCCTGAAAAAATATATGTTTAATTTATTAACTTTAAAAGTAGAAACGAAAACCGGTGTGGTTGTTAAAAGAGATAAAATTCAATTTACAAGATAAATATGTTATTTATGTTAATTTAATTTTTTGAAAGATATGTAAGCTATTTAATCATAAATAGGAATTTAAAAAGTACGGAATACTGAAATCGTTGATTACCAAATTAATTAGCAATGAAAACTTAAAAAAATGGAGGATAATAAATATTCACGGTATATACCATTTATATGATCAATTGAAAATTTGAAAAGATATTTATATTAATTAATCAAGTACAGAAATTGAAGAAGATGGAGTGATGTCATCATCAATTAACACGTTGCTTGGTAAGTCATATGGATGAAAAATATAAATCATATGGATGCTAAAAAAAATACAATATTCAACATAAATATGTCACATACTTTCAAATTAAACTTTGTTCAAAGATATTGAAGATGATCATGACGCATGTAGATGAGTCCTCTGCCTAAGGTCTTTAAATGTATGTGACAAATCATAAGGCAACCTCCCAATGCATTTGACAAGGTTTCTACCTATAATGATTGAGGACACCAACATCATGCATGATATGAATGTGAGTGGATGTAAGAGAAACCACCTCATCCAATAATCATAGACATCCAACATTGTTAAAATTTTCATCATAGACCTTAGGTTAAGCCTCCATTGACGAAGATTGTGGTTGAGATTATACTTCCCTTGAGAGAGGATTAGTTTACTTGGATGATACGTGAACTCAATCCCAAGAAATTGGCACATTATCCCCATATCGTGCATCACAAAGTATCGATTGAAGATAGACAAGGATATCATCAACATACACAACAAGGACTATTATACCACCATGTGTGGTCTTTCACATCACAATAGGATCTATCTACGCACGGGGTGAAGCCAGGAGTAGTGAGAAAAAAGGTTAAATTGAAAAAATATAGAGGAATTCGTTTAAGTCTACATGTAGCATATCAGGAAGTCTCCACTTGAGCAATGCACCTTCGAGTTCTAGCTTGACTTGCATGTGCACCAATAGAGATTTGTTTCCTTGCATAAAAATTGGAAGCCTAACTATCTCAATGCAGCTTCATGGGAGTCTTAGTCAAAATAGATAAGCTCATGAAGTATAGACTGAAGCTGCATCCACTCAAAAGTTGTTTGGTTTTCTTTCTCCTCACTTGATCTATATACAACATTATGGTTCTTATACCATCATGTAACCATGTTTACACCAAGATAAATATAATTCTCTAACATATAGACATCTTGTTCACACCATCTCTACCATAAAATGCGTCAAAATGGGCATCAAATCTGCGTATATATGAGTCCTTACCGTGAAAATTCTTCAAATTGGCAATGACTCAAACAAAATTGGTGTAATTCCCATATCTATTTTTTTCATAAACTAGTTTGAAACCTGCCGATGAATTTAATAAGAGGAAGATTCATTGTCAATTAAGTAGCTTTCCTATCAAACACTAGTATTGATAAGCGCCATCTAAAATTTACCTTTGATTTTATCTATGCCACTTCTAGTTTGCAGCCCAAAATTTCAATTTTTTGAAATTTTTTTAACACATATTTGTTATGGGATACCTCCATCATGTCCAACTAATACAAAATCTATACCCCAAGAATTTTTTTTTGAATTCCACATGTCCTTGGTAGGAAAGTGAGTTTGAAGATAATTTTTCACTCAAGAAACATCATTAGAGTAACTCTCTATCAATATAACATCATCCACATATATTATTCAAAAATTGCATCCACTCAAAATGTGCCTAATGAAGACATCCAGGATGTGATGATGAAACTAAATTTCTCACCAAGTTCATGAAATTTTTCTCTTCCCTATTGAGCTTTTTTTCAAAAAATTTTAGACTCCCTTATAGAAGAGTTACCAAGTGGCTGCTCCATGGACACTTCTCAGTTAAGATCACCATAAAAAAGGTTGAAATCAAGTTGGGTGAGCATTAAACCTTGTTTATCCATGATGAATAGTAAAACTCTAGTACAATTCAAGAAAGCAACTAGATAAAAATTAATCAATTAATTAGTACCATAGAATTGGGTGAAGCCTAAACCAGCAAAGGTTATACTTTATATTGACCCAAAATGTTATATAGGTTATACTTTATATTATAAGCTCATGTTCAAGTCAGAATATTGTCTTTGGTGTTCCACAACCACAATTACTCAATTTTGTTATCCATTATGACTTTTGAACAATATACGTGCAATGCCTCGAGGTGAATCTTTGAAAATAACTCGGAGTCAAGTCTAGAGGTTTAGGTACAAGACGATGAAGAAATATGGTTGTAGGAAATAAAACTAAGGATCAATTGTTGGTGTAGGAATATTCACCTCTATAAATGGATTTAGGAAGATTTTAATGATTATGCAGTAATGGCAATGGCTTATGGAAATGATGATGCTCTGATATCATATGAGAAATGAGAATGAAACACAATGATGGTGTCAATACTCAAGGGGAGATAGAGCCCTATATGTAAAAAAGTAGGCTCACAGGAATAAGCCCCATTAGGGGTACAAGAAGTAGGTCTAGCAACGAAAATACAAGAGATATACATGCACCCCATATGTAAGTCTGTTAACTACTATAAAATTATGTGAACGTAAAACTCATGTGCAACGTCATTATATCCATGAAAAAAAAGCAATTGTGATGGCATGCCTAAATTAAAAGAATTCTACATTATATGGAATTATGACATAAATGCATTTATAGATTGCATGTTATCAAAAGTGCATACCTTTAACATGAAAATAAATAGAGAAAAAAAATGCGCATAAGTACAAATGTTAAAAAACATGTTGAAATATTATTGATCTTTATGATGGTCAAAAGAATGGTGTAAGTTCAATGTTGTCTATAAATTATTGATCTTTGGTGCCACCTATTCAACATGAAACTAGGAGAGGCAATGCTAGAGAAAGAACATGGAAAAACATTGAGTTAAATCTCAACTTCAAGTCTCCATAGAAGATGCTAAGAAAAATCTTCTTATAACTGGCTTCTTTACACCTAAATCCATGCACACGGATTTTCTGGGCCTCAAATGAGCGCAAGAATATGCACGAGTGCAAAAACACCAAATCACTTTCTTAATAGGAGAACGCTTATGGGAGAATTAAAGCTATCAAAAGACAAGCAGAAAATATTGTCTCACCAAGGATTTTCTATGCCTAAAAGGCATAAAAATTTATAATACGATTGACCCAAAAACTCAAAACAGTTCACAATTACTCTCATGATGATGTGCATAGACAAAAGAACAAAAACAAGGAACAGAAAACTGTGGGCCTTGCAAGCATAGACTGATATTCTACAAATGCTACAAAATTCTTAATAAGTTCTACACAAACTTTGTAATTGTTTTCAACGAGGAGAAGGATGTCCCTTGAATTGAAAAACTCATAATTGGCATCAAGAAATAGGTTATTGGGTCACATGAGAGAGAAACTTAGTAGAAAGTCCAATTAAGTCAACAACATGTAAAGAAAAATTAAGGCAAAGAAGGAAGCAAACATGATCCAACCAAGAGGTAGAGTTAAGGTAAAATTTGTTTACCTTACATATTGAAACAAAGAGTGAGGATAACATTTACACAATCTTAGCATAGGAATAATGTAGAACATAGACTTGATCTACAGGAAGGGTTAGAGTATGAATCCATCGAACTAACTTCTTCCACACTTGAATCCACAAGGAGTTGCACTTGAATTCATAAGCACATGAGCACTGTCAAAACATGAGAACACTCAAGGGGAGAAAGCAAAAGCTCTCAAAAAGAAATAACTTCAAAAAGCGTGTCCTCAAAGGTTACAATGGGGGCCTTATATAGGCATAAAAAAGTGAAGGGTTGTCCAAGTGATTTGACCCTTAAAAAGACAACACAAGAGTCTTGAAAATACAACTGTAACAACATGCATGTGTTAGAGATAGAACTGCCAAAAGAAAAAGTGATGCTTCTTGGTCTCGTGAGGCCTCCACAGAGATATTTTGACAAATTTTCTCAACTGTCAAGAATATCTTGTGTCTCGAGGTGATCCTCTTTAGGAATTGACATCTCCTAGAGATTCCGTTGAGGCCCATTAAGTTTTAAATGGCCTTGCAGAGTGGGCTGTGATAACATGCTATATTTACATCATAAAACATGATTTTTCATGCATATTAAAGCTTAAATGATTTCATTTACATGCATTTTATCATATTTATATGTATTTTTCTATTATTCTCTTAAAAAGTCATTATAATCTCAAAATACTTTAAATTAGGGTTAATTTTTATAAATTAGAGTTTCATAATTTGATAACCCATATTTTTTATTGAGATTATAATTGTTTTTAAAGATAAAATAATAAGAGAAATAACTTTTATAAACATTCATTTTATTTTCTAAAGATTAAAATCTTAATAAATGAATGTATTTTTGAAATAATAATTTTAACTCTTATTATTTAATTAATTTGACCTTTTAGAATAATAGATAATTAAATTTTGGATCAAATGAAAGAAATTTGGATTAATTTGGAGTTGTATTTTAAAAGATATGATTTTTACAATTTTTAGGGATTTTTCTATATTTTTCCGAATTTTCTATGATTTTATTTTCAATTTTTAATAATAAAATAATAAATAAAAAAATAAAAAAAGGGGGCGCGGGGCCCGCGTGGATGCGACGTGGCACGCAAGGCCACGTGGCAGCGCCACGTGGACCCGCGCAGCGCGCCTACGTGGCGCGATTATATCATATATATGGTATTATACCTATAAGTATAAATGGGTCTTTGTCCTCCCCTATATGGGGAGGGTCATACCCGTATAAACGGTCAGGTATTATATACCCGACCGTTTCTATAAATTAAGTCCGTGTGGGACTAATTTTTTTACTTACTTACCTTGCAGGCGACGTGGCGCGACGACGGCCGTCGGATCGAGCGGATGGGAGATCGACGAGCGTCGATCGGGTGAGCGCGGGACCACTGATCGGGGATCAACGCACGTGCTAATTAACCGTTATTATAACGGTTGGATTAGCGCGACGTGGCGACATCATGCGCGTTGATCGCGTGGAAACAAGGCGCACCGGAGATCAATCAGCACGTGCGTTAATTTGGAGCGTTATAACGGCTGAGATCAATCGGCGTGGATTGAATCTCAGCCGTTGGATCGAGATCGAAAGGGGGAAATTTGAAGCGTTATATAACGCTTATCCCCGGATTAGATCGTGGCCGTCCATCACGATCGGACGGCCACGATATTTTCGAAACGGTCCATAGTGGACTGTTTCATCGTAACCGTCGATCGAAACGATCGGACGGTTACGATTTTTCGCCCTATATATACACATGTTCTTCGTCGTTCTTAAGCATCCAAGCAAGAATCAATCAAATTGACTGTCCAGACACCTTCCTTGCCTGTTTCTCTCGAGTTCTTCCTCTTCCTCTTCAATTTCCGCGTCCGAGGAGTGGTAGAAATCGAGATTTGCTGAGTATTGAGTGAGAAATCGCAGCTTGAAGTTCGTCGAGGCGTTCTTGATTTTTCTCCGCGATTAATCGGCTTAATCACGGCGATTTGATCGCAAAACGAGTTTAGTGGAAGCGGTTTTTGCATGATTTACCTCCCAATCATGTTTAATTTCTGTTTAGATTAGGATTTAGATGTTAATTTTATCAAAATTTAGCTAAAATCGCAAGTTCTTCGGTCCGAAATTTCTCTCCACTTTAATTCATGATTTCTCCGCAAAATCAAGTCCGATTTTGACGATTTTTGATTCCGTGGAATCGATTTGAAGTCTACTTTCATAAAATACCATTTTCCCCAATTTCTTCCATCAATTTCTCGTCCGATTTGATCAAATTTGAAGATTACATCGAAAAATTCCTAAATTCCCTGTGGATTCGACCCATATTTACCATTATACCCTTGAATTCGTGATTAATTCTCAAAATTGGTAAGTTTGGAATTATTTTTGACGCGATACCGCTTGAAATTGACGACCTGCGGTTTCCGTCTCGTCAGGCTGCCTCAACTTTAACAAAAATAGGGCCTTGGACTCCATTCTGGGCTACATCAAACATCTAGATGGCATGTGGTAGAGAAGTGATGAAGAATGAATTGCTCTCCTAACAAGGAGATAATGGGAATGCAAGGAAAGGGGAGACAAACATGCAAGAGAAATGAGAAGCATCAGATCAGTCTTGGAAGGTGAAAGACTGCCCTTATGGTTTTGGAAACCTCGTGCATTCTCCTTAGGAAGTTTATTTTAATAAATAAACGCCAAAGTTCAAACTTTAATGAATGGGGCGCCGTTACTAATGTTTTCGAAAAAATTATTGGTTTCCTTCTTGCCCTAGTTTAAAGTCGACCGTAAATATCGGCTTCCCCGTGTCTTCAATACTCTTTCTCTTGCCTTCAAGAAGTTCAGTTTCTCCCTCTAGCCTCTCTTCTCTGCAGAAGTGGAGGCCAGAGGAGAACCGAGGTCCGAGTCTCGCCGTACCGTAGCAGAGATAAAGAGGGTTAGAGAGAGGTTGAGAAGGAGCCGAAAGAACTTGGCAATTATTAGAGGAAAAAAGGCAGAGTTGCGTCGATAGACCGTCGAAGAATCTCCTTTTGCTGGGTGCGGAATATTACGTTCCGAGAATTGGAACGATCTCGCGTCGTTCCTCTCTTCTCCGGATTATCGAGGAGAATATTTAGGGGATATTGTGGAGGGGAATCTGTTCTTCCCCCCTTCATTACCCTATTCATCTTGCTTCGCGCGGTCTATCTTCGCCTCTTTGCTGAAAAACCTTACTCTCGATGCCGGGAATTCCGTCTCCTTCTCCTCCTCCCTCTTAACATCTGCGTATTTGTTAATTTGTTAATTTATTTGCTTCGTTGTTGCCGTCTCCTGCATTGTAGACTTGTAGAGCAAAGTTCTGTTATGCTCTGGATTTCACGTTTTCTATTTCCTTTTCATATTGATTAAGAGCTCGAGCAAATATAGTGAGCAGAAGAGTGTTCGTTCATGGGTGGAGGGCAGGAAGACTTGTCTGAAGATGTTGTTGTTGGCGGGGAAGCTCCCTCTAATGGTATTCTCTCCTACTGGATTGATGCGTGCGAGGATGGCGCAGTGTGCGACTTTGATTTTGCCGATGCGGGTTCCTCAGTGGTGCCAGAGATAGTCACCAATTTCTCTGATCAAAGTTCTGACGATGGCAACTTCTTCAAAGAGTTTGATCAAATCTTAGAGACCTTCAATGAGGCGCTCCTCCACCGCCCAACTGTTGATGTCGTTTCTTCACCACAGGGAACCGTCACAGGTGATGGTCTTCTCGGGCCATTGCCGACTGATTTACGACCAAAATGTACTACAATGAATGGTAGGTCTGTTGTTAGCGATAGGAAAATGATTTTGGATTGCCTGACGAAGAGCAAGAGAGGCTATGGTGAAGATTTTGGTGGCAAAGATGATGATAATGGAGATGTGGAGAGGCTGAGCAAGAGATTGCGCTGCAATAGCAGAGAGGATGAATCTAATGACCGCCATAGGAGAGAGATGGAGGGTGGCAGGAAGAGAGAGAGAAAAGATAGGGAGTGGAGGGACAGAAAGCACCACACGGATAGGGACCAGAGATATATCAGAGATCGAGAAAGGAGGAACTCTAGAGAAAGAAATGTAAATGAGCGAGAAGGTAGCGGTTTTTGGGAAAGAGATAGCTCTGGAAAATTGATTTTCCATGTCGGTTCCTGGGAAAACAAAGAGGAGAAGAAACCCAAGCAGGAAGGGCGAGAGAGAGAAAAGAGAGATGAGAACCTACGGGATGAGAGAGGAAGGCCTGTCCAAGAGCTGGCTCGGAAGTACCAGCTTGATGTCCTCGAACAGGCGAAGAAGAAGAACACCATCGCCTTCCTTGAGACTGGGGCAGGAAAAACCCTCATAGCAGTTCTTCTCATGAAAAGCATAAAAGATGAAATGGAGAGGAATAAGGCCAAAATGCTTGCTATATTCTTGGTGCCAAAGGTTCCTTTGGTTTATCAGGTAGCCTCAATTTCACCAGTTCTTTTGTACTATTAGATTTGCTTTAAAGTCCCTCTTTAATGTTTGTTTTACTAATTGCCAAGCAAGCGGAGGTTATAAGGAATGGAACTGGATACAATGTGGGGCATTATTGTGGGGAAATGGGTCAAGACTTTTGGGATGCTCGGAGATGGCAGTGTGAGTTTGAAACAAAACAAGTAAGGCTTAAGAACTTTTCGGTTGAGATTGCTTCAGTATTTTATGTTCCTTCTTTTAAATTTGACTAAGAATGCAATATACTTTGTGTTATCATGGTCAATCTCAAGTCATCAATACATTCTAAAATGGCTGACAATCATTAGTCAGAGCTATTAGAATATTTTCTTCTTTGCATTGAGACATGAGTTGGGTTTTTTGATTTCATAGAAACTTCTAGTGATTGGAATTCTTGATTTACCATCTTCAAGAATATATTGTCGGATCGCAAAGGAGGCAGGATCAACTGTCCCATGACTTCTCTTCATACAAGAATGCTTCTTCAATGCCTCTTCTGTCTTGTCCCTGGGTCACCTGTGCTTCCTTATTGATTATGTTGAAATTGGGGTCATAAAATGCATATCAAGGATATCCATTTTCTCTCATTCCAGATTTTATTTTTAATTCTTCTTCTTCTAACGAACTATTCTGATATGTTATGCAAAAACCCTCCCTACTTGCTAATGTCTTGCTGATTTTCAACTTCAGGTGCTTGTTATGACAGCTCAAATTTTGTTGAATATTCTGAGACACAGCATAATTAAAATGGACGCCATCCATCTTCTGATTCTTGATGAATGCCATCATGCTGTTAAGAAACATCCGTACTCTCTTGTCATGTCTGAGTTCTATCACACGACTCCAAAGCATAAACGACCTGCTGTATTTGGGATGACAGCTTCTCCTGTTAACTTGAAAGGTGTGCACTATAACAACACAAGATGATGCAGATATTTCTTCTTTATTTATTTAAAGTCCATAATCTGTACCCTCATCAATAGCTAAATCAAATGCTCCATTATTCCCCTTCCCAAGAAATCCCCCAAAATCTACTCAGGTAGTCGGGGAAAGACAAAATTCGAAGGAGAGAACAGTAGTCTAAGGAGAAGATGCCATGTCTGGAGTTTCTCTCTGAATGCGGATTTCTCTCCATCTGAATCTTCTCCCAATGTCAACTAGTTCTCCAAGCTCTTCCTGGTTGTGCCAATGCACACCCCTTTTGACCTTTTGTTATATGTAATTGGGCCAAATAGGCCAAATGTACCTGTAATAGATTAGATTAATTAATGGACTACTCAACTAAGGTAAGTACTAAGAATTGGATCAAAACATGATCCAATAAATCCTGCTTATCCGATCTGCTTATCAACAGATCAGATAACATGGCTGATCTGCTTATCAACAGATCAGATAACACGGCTGATCTGCTTATCAGCAGATCAGATAACAGAGCTGATCTGCTTATCAGCAGATCAGGTAACGGCTAGTGAAAACTAGCCGTTACAACGGCTAGTTTACACTAGCTGTTTGTCTTTTTTCTGTCTTGGACGTCTTCCTTATTCTTTCTGCTTCTCACCTCTTGTCACTCTAAACAGTGTCTTTTACCTTCAATAAAATTACCTTTTACTGGTTAAAGTTACCACTGGTGTACTTCTCTCTCTCTCTACTTTCTCTCTCTACCGGTTCTACTCAGAAACACTGAGTTTCACACCTTTAAATACCCTTCCGCTTTCCCTATTATGGTCTCCCCTATGGCCCTGGTACGATATATGCTCCTTTCCCAAAGTGACATTTAAGCTTCCTCCTCAAGTTGCTGCACCAGCCCTCTCATTGGTTGCGAGTGCTATGTCACTGCTCCGTCTCTTAAATGGCATTAAAACCTCCTCATGAGCCTTGATCAAAGGCGTTGGTTGTGCCTGTGCCATTGCACTTAATAGGGTACATGCCTGTGCACGTCCCAGGTCCCACTATCTTCAAAGTAGACCTGGGACTCCTCATTGGGCTTGGTGAAAGGGCCATGGTCAGCTCCTCACATAGGTGCTATTGGGGATTGTTTCAGTTGTTCAACATTGATTTACTGGGGCCTACCCACTTTTTTTCCTCCTGTTGGTGGGATTTTTTCTTTCTGTTTCATGGATCCAACTGGAACTTAGGACTATTGTTCCTTATGTCAATTCCTAAAACTCTTGCCGAGGGGGTTGTTAAAATTGTTTGTTGTGTTCATAATGCCTGATTATGAATCTATTTTTTTCATTGCATTGGGGAAAAGATATAAGGTTTTTCAAATTTTGAACTTTTTAATCTTGGTGTCATCAAGGCAAGCAACAGGTAGGTCAGCTCGGAAGATATGCCTATACTCACTGATTTTCCTTCAACATTGTTATCCTAAAACTTGTATGTCTGGTATGTGAAAACCTATACTAGTTTCCTCAAAACTTTTTTTTATAACAAAGCATTCCCTTGTTCGCAATGCTCCCCTTTAGTTAGTAAATGAATATTCTCTATTTCTAACTCGGAAAAATTATGATATTTCAAGGATATCCTTTTGTCTTTTAGACACTAAATGCTATTTTATTTGGTTAAGCATTCTAAATGTTGTCCTTTGATGCTGATGTTCTCATATGTTTTTTTGAAGATGCTTTGCTATTTCATGGATGCCAAATGTTTTTGTTGTTTTTGAAATGCTCCATGTTGTCTTTGAAGCTAATGTTTTGTTTGCTGAGAATGTCGGATACTATCCTAGTTTAAGGATGTCTTTGCGTTCTGAAACCCTTGAAATGGTTGCTAAACAGCTCCACAAACCAGCGAGAATATAAATGTTCCTTGTTATGTGTGAAACTTCAGAACACAGGAGAGAGAGACGCGTATACAGAAGGTAAAAACCAGAGTATTTTATTCATGATGAAGATAGCTATTTATACAGATTTACTAAGATACAGCAAGCGGATAGTTGTAACGGCTAGTTATAACTGTCTAATCACCCAACGGCTAATTAAGCCATCGGATATTAGATTGGGTAACGGATCTGATAATAGATAGGATCCGACCCATTAGAGATAATTATCTGACATTATGTTTCACATCCTGGTGCCTAGATTTGAACAACCAGGTCTTCAAATTGGAGGCAACAGATTCAGTCTGATGGGTAGGATCCCTTTCACTGGAAGAAGATTAAGGTAGACAAAAAACAGGTATGCCTGCGTGGACTGTGAAGGTACCACCAAACAACATGGTCAATTGGAGACCATAAGTTATGGTTGTTTCATAGACGTATTCTGATATAAGCTGGAAGAAGTTTGGATTTTCAAGTTACCTGTTTGGGTCAAGGATTGACAAGCAGTTCTACTGACTTTCAATGGGTACCCTTGTGTGATGGAAATCCAGAGCTTCACCGAATACTGTGTGATCACTCATATTTTCCTGCATAAACACCCTCTGCCACTTTCTCTTTTTATGCCTCCGTCCTAGGCCTATCCTGACTGTCTCTGGACCAGTTGGTGCACTCCTCGCCCAGTTCACCTGCTGCAAACACGCTTCTCTGTGATCCTAGGCCTTCTGATTGAACAGGATACTGATACAGCCCTCGGTATCAAACAGTAAGGGAACGAAAAATACTATAGATCGACAGAATACACGGTCCGTCAGAGAGGGAAACACCTCCATATAATCAATGAGGGAGTGAGAGAGGAGAGAGAGAGATGTGATCCACCTGAGTCACCACCTGAAGCAGAAGCTCTTGAAAACTTCCTTGGCAGCCCTGTTCAAGAGTGGCGCCCACTCTCCTTGCCTCAACTGAAGACCACCCAAAACCCTATCTCCCTCCCCAGGCCTTTTCCATTGTCACTTGCCAGCTGTTCCCTCTAGGGCAGTGTGGTCCATATTACCATCTTTGCCCCTAGCTTCCGCTGCTGCCTTTTATAAACATGGAGAGGTGTCATATCATTACCCTCATCTTCAATGAGCACCTTGTCCTCGAGGTGAAACGCTGGAAATTGTTGTCTGAATTTGGCCAATGGTTCCCATGAATTTTCAAACTCCTAAGGCCTTGCCATTTGACCGACACCTGGATCTCCCCTGCATGCTTTCTAGCTCACACAATGGCTTCAGGTAACAGCTTCCTCTCTCAGTCCTCCGATAATTGCTCTGGGATTTCCTTTGATGCATCTGCAGGCCCCACAGCTCCCTGCAATTGTGATACATGGATGACACGAGAGAGCGAGCAAGTATCCAGTGAGACCAGTTTGTAAGTGTGAAAATACACTAACCCTCTTGCCAGAAGAATGGCTCTTGTTGCTGGAGGTTATTGCACAGAGAGAAGTAAAGAAGAAAATTTGTCTTTCATTCAATGCACTGTGATATTTATACAGTCAGTATGTGACCGTTACTCTCTAACGGTAACTAGCGATAGGTAAATATGTAAAAATAAAGGTCAGAATTACAATTAGTAGAAGTTTAGTGGTAAGAGTGTAATGATTTTTTTGATAAAGAAAAATCATTACACTCTTACCACTAAACAGTAAGAGTGTAATGATCCTATTTTCTCAACAGTAAGCCACCTGTCCAATTCATTCCAGGATTTCCTAAGGTCCAAAATACCTTGGGGAAAGTTTTTCATTGTAATGCTTTGCTAGCGATTGCATTCTGTAAGGTTGGACTTTCAGATAAACTCTATCGTCCACGTTAAAATGGACACCTTGCCTACGGTTGTCAGCTTTTTGCTTCATAACAGCTTTGGCTTGATTGAGCCTATCCTTGAGGGTTGTCAGAATTTGGTCATGTTGCAACAAGAGTTCGTCCACAGATTGCAGCATGGACGATACTGAGCCGTATCGAATAATTGGAGCGGGGGTTATGACCATATAGAGTTTTGAATGGCGTCATCCCAATTGAAGAGTGGAGGACCTTGTTGTATGAGAACTCTGCCCAATGCAGTCACTTGGATCAGGACTTTGGGGTATAGGAGGAGAAACATTGAAGGTATGTTTCTAAGTAATGGTTAACCACCTCTGATTGGCTATTGGTCGGGTGTGGTAGGAGGAACTCTATCAAAGAAAGGTGCCTTGGAATTTGAAGAGCTCAGTCCAAAATTTTTTGGCGAAGACCTTGTCCCAGTCTGACACTATTGATTTTGGGAAGCCATGCAGTTTGATAATCTCTTTGGTGATAACATCTGCCACCATTTGTGCTGTGAATGTTGGAGTACTAAGAAATGTGCATACTTGGTCCACAACTACCAGTATGCTATTAAACCTCTTTAGAAAGAGAGAATCAAGAAATAAATCCTTTTATTCAGAAGTAGAAAACTGTTCACAGTAGAGTGGGGACGCCACTTATATAGGTGTGTATAGGGGTATATGTCAAATATAGAAAGGTGACTTCAGTATGATATAGGAAGGGAGAAATATGTAATAATATAACACTTTCCCCTCAAGCTGAGAAATGGATGCCATTTATTCCCAGATTGGATCTCATTTTTTCAAAAACTCCTGCAATTAGCCCTTTGGTAAGGATGCCACATACTCAGTCTTGAGTATCCCCTACTCAAGCTTTTCTTTAATAAAGTGTCGATCAATCTCAATATGTTTTGTATAATCATGCTGGACTGGATTGTGGGCGATACTTATAGCTGACTTGTTGTCGCAGCATAGTAATATAGGTGCCTCTTCCATCACATTTTAGTCTTGACGTTAACTCCTCACCCAGAGGCCTTCACAAATTTCGAGGGCCATTGCTTGAAATTGTGCCTCTGCGCTTGAATGAGTTACCACCTTTTGTTTTTGGCTTCACCAGGTCACAAGATTCCGTCCAACAAAGCAGCCATATCTTGTAGTAGATCGACGATCACCAACAGATCCTACATAGTCAGCGTCACTATAGATTTGCATGGATAAAGACTTGTCGTGTTTATATTGTAATCCCTTGCCAACTGTCCCCTTGAGATAGGCAAGGACTCTCTGCGCAGCTTGCTGGTGAGGAACCCGTGGGTCATGCATAAATTGGCTTAAGATCCTGACCACATAGGATATATCTAGTCAGGTGTGTGATGGGTGTATTAGTTTGCCCACTAGCCGTTGATATTGGCCTTTGTTGACAATCTCTAAATCTGGAGAACTCCCGATATAGTTTTTGGTATCAATTGGGGTATTAGCTGGTTTACAGTCCTGCGCACCTGCAAATTCCAGCAAATCAGTGATATATTTTCTTTGGGATTGAAAGAGTTCACCATCACAGTAGGCAACTTCAATTCCAAGGAAGTGATTTAGCTGCCCCACAGTGTTAATATCAAATTCCCTTTTGAGATGAGTTTAAAGTTGCGCCATACCAATAGCATCATTTCTTGTCACAATCGTATTGTCTACATACACTAATAAGATTGTGACTTCCCCTGAAGATGATTTCTTGTGGAATAGTGTGAGATCACCTTGTGCTTGGATGAATCCCAGAGACTTTATGGTTTTAGTTAAGAGCCCCAACCATGTAAGTGGAGATTTTTTGAGACCCTATTGTGCCTTTTTCAACTTGCAGACCCTTTTGAGGTCCCTAGACTGATTATATCCGAGAGATATGTCCATATATATCTCTTCAGCTAGATCACCATGTAAAAACACATTCTTCACATCTAGTTGATGGAGAGGACAGCTTTTATGAACTGCTATCGAGAGGAGAATCCGAAACTGTCCCCATCCATGCCACCGGTGCATGTCTCAAGATAATCGATGCCGTAGCTTTAAAATGCTCAACAGACCCGTCTGATTTATGTTTGATTGTGTAGACCCGCTTTCAGCCGAAACAAATTTCTTCCTGTCTGGGAGAGTTCACCAAGTCCCATGTCTGGTTCTTTTCTAGAGCAGCCTTCTCGTCATCCATTGCAACTTTCCATCTGGGATCTTGAGGATCTTCATTCACAGTTTGAGGAACTTTGTACTTATCAATTTCTACAAGGAAGGATCTATATGAAGGTGAGAGATGATGCATAGAGACATACTTGCATATGGGATACAACTTCTTGGTGCATTCACGTTTCCCTTTGTGGAGAGCAATGGGATCGGTCCAAATGGAAGATTCAGTGGGGTTTTGTAGCACATTTTCTGAGGCAGTATTTTGATCCTCCTTGTTGGTGTTGTTGTCATCAAATGAGGGGGTTTTCATCATGGACTACGTTCTCAGTGGGTGGATCTTCTTGCTCTGGAGTTTTCGCTAGGAGGTGTTAGAACTGGGGGGTTTTTAATGGGTATATTAATTTCCAGTATAGGAGAATATGGGATGATCACATTGTCTTGAGATACCTCTTGCTGTATGTGGTCTAATTCACCTCTGGTAGTTTTTTGACAGAAGAAAACAATCTCATCAAAGGTGACACTAAGTGTCACCATTATCCTCCCAGCTTCCTGGTTATAAAACTTGTAGTCTTTTTTGTGTGTTTGAGTAGGCCCTGGGCTCCAAATAGAAATCCCAGGTTAACTTTGATGAATATAAGCAACACATCCAAATACACGTTTAGGTTAATTCAGGTCCCAGATGAACATGAGGATAGTGACCTACAAATAAGTCTTTCGGAGATTTAAATGCCAATGATTCATAAGGTAACCTATTGATAAGATAAGTAGCCGTAAGTACTGCCTCACTCCAAAGAAAATTTGGGGCATGAGCAGTAAATATTAATGACCTTATAACATCCATCAGGTGACCAATTTTCCTCCCAGCTACCCCATTCTGCTCTGGGGTGTATGGACAAGAGGACTCATGTACAATACAAATACTTTCAAAGAATGAAAACACTCGAGAATTGAAATAATCCCGAGCATTATCTAATCTGAATTTCTTTGAAGTTGCACCAAATTGGTTCTGAAAGAGCTTGAAAAATGATGATATAATAGTACTTGTCTTGGACTTATTTTTCATAGTGTATACCCAAGTTAGTCTTGTATAATCATCAATATAAATAATGAATCATCTCGCGCCACGCACACTTGAAGACATAAATGATTCACAAATATCAGAGTGGATTCTGTAGAGTGGTATCTCACTTTTGATCTCTCGGAATGGAAAATATTTTCTTATTTTCTTAGTCAATTGACATGCTTCACACATAAACGATGAGTCATTAACAGCCCGACAAAGTTTGGGAAACATAACACGGAGGGATGTCCCAACTGGAAGTGTTTGACAAAAAGTTTTATTCAACATTTCTGAAGTGGAGGAAGATGTAACAAAAAAATTGATGCTCGATTGTGCTGGGCTCCCCCGAAAGATCTGCCCAGTAGAGGCCTTCACGTGCCTTAAACCGCCCCATCTCCTTGCCCGTAATCTTGTCCAGGAAAAAAAAATCATCATCGTCAAATAAAATTCAAACACTTTAGATCAGGGATAAGATGATTAAGTGATATTAAATTCATAGTCAAGTGAGGGACATAGAGCACATTATAGAGTGTGCCAATATTCCCAAACCTGACTTGGTCAACACCATAGACTGGAAGAATGTGGCCACCTGCACTGATGATCCCTTCTTAATTGTAGAGGATAAAAAGTTGTTAAGAAGTGATTTATTGGCTGTCATATGATCTGTTGCCTCAAAGTCTAGAATCCGATCTGGCTTTGAACTGGGTATAGAGGTCAAAATAATAGACATGCACCTGGAAAAATACTCACTGGTGTTGGCAAAAGAAGAGTGACTTAAAACATTCCTCAGTGCTTTCAATCTCCTCTTGTAACCTGGCAACTTTGACTTGGTTTGGATCGAGCAGCTGCAGAGCCGGAGGGCCCAGAGTTGGAGAATTCTAGAAGAAGTTGAAACTTTAGACTTCTCAAAATATTTTGGGTTTACCCGTGAATTTCCCAGCAAGTTTCCATTGTATGATGTCGTTTTTTGTGATGTGTACAAAACAAGTGCACCTCTGGGTCGGTGTTGGCGTCACCTTTGACATACCACTGCTTGGCGTCTTTATGTTCTGTGGATACTGGTTGTCCTTGAGGTTCCTTCCCTTTTCTTGCGGCAAACGCAGTGGATTCAGGGCTACTTTTTAGATTCTGCCGTAAGTGTCGAGTGGATTCCTCCCATACCACCAGTTTAAGAGCTTCTTTGAAATTTGGAACCTTTTCCCCTAACCATGATTTGGTTCACTAATGTCTTGTATTCGGAATCTAGCCCCATCAGAAATTTGTACAACCAATCTTTCATGGTGTACTTACACTCTTCAGAGTCGGGATTAGTCAATTTCCCTCCAAATACATTCAAGTTTTCCGGCATACTCTGTCACTGACCGGTCACCTTGCATCAACAGAATTGACTTCTGTACAAGTCGATAAATCTGAGATTCTCATACTCTTTAGAATGTGCCTGACGTGCCTTCTCCCATAGGGCTTTAACAGTTTACATATATAGGTACTGGTCACTGATCTTTGGAGACATATTCTCCAGTAGCCAAACTGTAGAGTACCTTCTTCTTCGCGCCAGCGTGCGTAAGATGGATCTTTAGAGCTCGGTGGTTCATTGGTGAGATGATGATCAAGTCTCCGACCTCGTAAAATCATGCCAACATATGAACTCCACTGCAGAAGATTGAGCCCATCAAACCAGTATTGCTCAGCCAATTTAGGTAGATCCCCAACGATCTTAACAATCTCGGTAGAAGTAGTAGAGCTTTGAGTAGTGTTGGAAAGAGGAAGAGTCACCAGAGTCTGCCATTATAGAGAAAATAAGGGTGCTGGAGATCCACAGTCCGATGTTACCTGAAAATGCCGCTGATGGATAAAGAACACCGGCGCTGGTCCGATTTTGTTGGAAGATGCCGCCGTCGGATAAAAAAAATCTAACTTCTAATCAAGAACAAGAATTCTGTCACCAATGTGTTTCGCTGTTGCCTTCATTGGGAACTGCCGCCGACGGGTATCCAGAACAGTCGAAAAACAGTCTCAGAGCGTACCAGGGCTCTGATTACCAGCTTTAGAAAGAGAGAATCAAAAAAGAAATCTTTTATTAAGAAGTAAAAAACTGTTCACAATAGAGCAGGGGCGCCCACTTATATAGGGGCATACAAGGGTATATGTCAAATATGAGAAAGGTTACTTCAGTATGATATAGGAAGGGAGAAATATGTAATACTGTAACAGAACCTATGGGAGATTGGTAGACCTTCAATGAAATCCATTGACAATTCTTCCCATACCTTATTGGGGGTTGGCAGAGGCTGCAAGAGGCCCGTGGTGCTAGCGAGGATACCTGACAAGTGAGGGCATCTGTCCACATACTGCTCGATTTGTCATTCCATTTTGGGTCAGAAGACATTGTAGGCCAACGATTTATAAGTTTAGAGGAAGGCTTTGTGCCCCCCTATAGGAAGATCATGGTACTGATGTAGGATGGCTGGAAGCAATGTGGAAGTGGGTGAAAAGATCGGGTGATTCTCTTCGAGTAATTTTGCGTTGTGAATGGTACAAGCCGGGTGAGATGTAGGGTCATTTAGCCCTTGGTTGAAGATCTTGCCCAGCTGGTGATCCTCCTTCACCTATTTAGTGACCAAGTCCCAATCTAAATAATGGGCCTCCGATATTGCCACTGAATCCATAGCTGCCTGTAGGGGTGAGCACGATAGAGCATTTGCAACTTGGTTATGCTTGCCTGGCTTGTATTGGATTAAAAATCAAAACCCAACAGTTTAATCAACCCACTTAGCAAGTGTTTCAAGCTGTATTGTTCAGTTCAGATAATAAAATGGTTGGTGGACCAAGTTATGCCTCCACTTATGCACCGCTGTGACAATTGTCATGAGCTCCCTGTCATAGGCTGACTTGACTTGAGAGCCCCCGGGGGGGGGTAGGCCTTGACTGAAAAAAGGCTATAGGCTGATTGTTTTGCATGATGACTGCTCCCGCTTGGAACCCTGACACGTCAGTGTCAATGAGAAAGGACTGAGAAATTAGGTAGAGTTAGGACCAGGGCAGTCCGCCACTGGTCCCCATTTAAAAGCATTCTTCTTTAATGATTCCGTCAGATATGCGGTGATGGTGGCATAATTGCAAATGCAGTGATAATGCCCTGACATGCCTAAAAAGCCCCTTAAAATGGAAATTGTCTTCAAAAATGCAGCCACTTGACCATGTCCTTGATCTTGGATGCATCTGCTTGTACCCCCATTGGTGATATAATATGGCCTAAGAATTCCAATTTTTCTTTATGAAACTAGTACTTCTTGGGATTAATGTGGAGAGCGTTGCTTGATAAGGTCTGAAAAATGAGCCTCAGGTGCTGCAAATGGGTGTCCTCCGAAAGACTGTATATCACGATATCATTAAAGAAAATTATAACAAATTGCCTTAGGTAGGGCCTGAATAGGCGATTCATCAGTGATTGGAATGTTGCTGGTGTGTTTGAAAGGTCGAATGGCATCACAAGAAACTCGTAGTGGCCCTCGTGAGTCTTAAATGTGATCTTTTGAATATCCTGGGAGCTCTTGTGAAACTTGATGGTATCCCAAATTCAAGTCCAACTTTGAAAAGATCATGGCACCATGGAGTTCATCCATGTGCTCATCCATGACTGGAATAGGCCCTGTGATTGACGCAAAACCTCCATGAGCTGTCCCTCTTATTGACCAACAGAATGGGGCTTGCATATTGGCTGTGGGAATGTCAACAATTTTTTTTAATTAATCAGGCGGCCAACAATTCCTTTACCACCTTTTCTCTCACATCTTTTTGATTGTGGGAGTATCTGTAAGGCCTGATATTGACCGGTTTGGCATCTGGTAAGGTGTTGATGACGTGGTCAACTTCCCACTTCAGGGGTAGGGAACTTGGAGACTCAAAGACTGGGGAATTCTCGCCTCAATTCTTGTTCCTCGGTTCCCAACTCCCCGCTGTCTCTGCTGACTTCTTCGTGGAATCCATTTATCTGGTAAAGTGCTAACATTGACAATTGGGGCTTCTAGAAGCTCCAACATTAACATAATTTCTTTGTTCCCTGGGCAGCAAGCTCCTCCCACCTCCTGCTTCTCTCTCTCTCTCTCTTTCTCCCTTTCAGAAATCCCAAAATCTTACACCATTACCCTCCTATCCCTCAGGAGCTACTGATAAGCACTTCTTGAATAAGTCAAGAATGGGGCTGTAACAGGCATTGAGGCAAGTTCATCAACAGTATGTCCAACTTAGTAAACAAAGGAAGCAAATTATGTTAGCAGATGCAGATATTTATATCATTTAAGCACCAGCTATGCTTCTGCTGCAATTTTACATTCACTTCCAGGACACAATTGCAAATCATATTTCATATAGCCATAATTCTAGAACATACAAATTACATTAAAACCCTTGATCTAATGTTAAAACATATTCCCCTTTGTATAATTCACAGTTCTAGCCAAGAGGAAATTGAGACAGAGAGGAGAAAGTAGAAGATTGATGGCCAATACCAAGTATAAACAAATTCATACACAAGTAAGTCAAAACTGTACACAAGCATACCCTTTATAGGGAGGAAAGAAATGGAGCTTGAATTTGAGGGTTAAAGCTAGCTGTTTGAACGGCTAGTTTTCTAGCCATTACAACGGCTAGTTTTCTAGCTGTTACCCGATCTGTTGGAATTAGCAGATCCGGTAAAATGGCCCAAATTAATGGGTTTCTTTAGGCCAATTAATTTGGACCTTTTAATCCTATCTATTATAATTACTCTCTATTACAATTACATTTGGCCCATTCTGGCCCATTTAATACAACCATTTCTAACACCCTTCAATGGTGGCAGGAATGTTGTAATAAACAATCAACGGAATCAATCAAAGAAACAATAATTTTCCTGGAAGGTTTTTTCTTTTTATAAGTTCAATTATTTTTAGCTTACTCTGATTGAAAAATTCCCAATGTTGTACTATTTTCTGTAGGCGTTTTCCGTTGAGTTTTTCTATCAGTATCTAATATATTATAGATCTATATTTGCATTTTAAAACAACAATATCCTTGTTGTTTTAGCTGTTCATAATGTTCTTTCATTCTCTTTTTCGTGCTAAAGGGGTTTCAAGTCAGGAAGATTGTGCCATCAAGATCCGAAATCTTGAGAGCAAACTAGATTCGAGTCGTGTGTACAATCAAAGACCGAAATGAGCTTGAATGCCATGTTCCCATGCCTTCAGAAGTAATGGTGCATTATGACAAAGCGGGAAGTCTATGTTTTCTTCATGACCAAATCAAACAGTTGGAAGCTGAGGTGGACAAAGCTGCACAGTCAACATGCAGAAGAAGCAAATGGCAGTTCATGGGTGCCAGAGATGCTGGATCCAAAGAGGAATTACGTTTTATCTATGGTGTCTCTGATAGAACAGAGAGTGATGGAGCTGCTAATCTTACTCAGAAGTTGAGAGCCATCAATTACGGATTGGCTGAACTGGGACAATGGTGTGCTTTTAAGGTATATGATGAGGTATAAAATGCTTTTTTGAGTTCCAAACTAACCATTGAATTTCTTTGCAGGTTGCTTTGTCATTTTTAATGGCTTTGCAGATCGAGGAGAAGTCCAACTACCATCTTGATGTTAAATTTCAAGAATCATACTTGAAGAAAGTAGTTAAGTTATTGGAGTGCCAGCTGTCTGAAGGAGCTGCCCTTGATAAAGATCTGAAAGGAGTAAACCCAGTCAGTATCAACATCAAATCATCTGAGGATGTAGAAGAGGGAGAGCTGCCAGACAGTCATGGTAGCTTTTTCTGTCTCACAAACACCTGCACGCCTTTGTTGCTTGGCCGGAAAAATAGCTTCCTTTTTCTAACTCTGATATTCTGAACTACTTTTCTGTTCTTTCGTTACTATTTTTACTGTTATTTAATTGTTTTTTTCTCATTCACCTTTCTGATGAATTTTCTGCATCGCATTGATCTCCCCCCACGGTTTTTGGACTGTCTGATTGCTAGTTTTATCTGGTGGCGAGCATGTGGATGTGATAATGGGGGCGGCAGTGGCAGATGGGAAGGTCACCCCAAAAGTGCAATCTTTGATTAAAATACTTCTGAATTATCAACACACACAAGATTTTCGGGCTATTATATTTGTAGAGAGAGTTGTCACAGCGTTTGGTCCTTCCAAAGGTTGTCTCTCCTCCCTCGTCTTAATTGAAAAGATTTAGAGAAATAAGCTGATATCTTTTTTCTTTTCTGTTAACTAGCTCTTTTCTGAGTTACCATCCTTAAATTTCATCAAGTGCGCTAGTTTGATCGGTCACAACAATAATCAAGAAATGAGCACATGCCAAGTGCAGGACACAATCTCAAAATTTCGTGATGGCCAGGTAGCAGAACTTGAACTCTATTTAAGTTCTGATTAAATTTTAATATTATTATCTGTCCATACACTTAATTTTTGACGCTCAGGTTTCAGTCCTCGTGGCCACTAGTGTTGCAGAAGAAGGACTTGACATTCGGCAGTGCAATGTTGTTATTCGATTCGACCTTGCAAAAACTGTATTGGCTTACATTCAATCCAGAGGTCGTGCAAGGAAGCCGGGATCCGATTACATTCTCATGCTAGAGAGGTATCCACATCATTTTATTTTTATAATTTTATGCTTCTTGTAATTTATCTTCAGTGATGTTGGTTCAGGGGAAATGTGTCACATGAAACATTCTTGAGGAATGCTAGGAACAGCGAAGAGACATTGAGAAAAGAAGCCATAGAGAGGACAGATCTCACCCATCTGAAGGGTTCATCGAAGCTAGCTTCAGTTGATATTCTTCCCGGGTCAATATACAGGGTTGAGTCAACAGGGGCAATTGTAAGCCTCAATTCTGCTGTTGGACTTGTACACTTGTACTGCTCACAGTTGCCAAGTGACAGGTATTAATTTTTTTTTTAAGTACAAGTGACAGTTTGTAATAATATTACAATTAACTAATTTTGATGAGATTTACATTTCGTTGGTCTTCAGGTATTCAATACTTCGTCCAGAGTTTATAATGGAAAAGCACGAGTCACCAGGCGGGTCTACTGAATACTCCTGCAAGCTTCTTCTTCCCTGTAATGCACCTTTTGAGACACTTGAAGGCCCATTATGCAGTTCCATACGTCTCGCACAACAGGCAAGCTGCCTTTCCTACACCTCATGAATATTTTTTTGAATATTTTTTTTCACAAATTTAGTTGTTTACAATTTGAAGGCTGTTTGTTTGGCTGCATGTAAGATGCTTCATGAGATGGGGGCATTCACTGACATGCTGTTGCCTGACAAAGGCAGCGGGAACGATGCTGAGAAAAATGAAGAGGACAAAGGAGATTTTCTCCCTGGGACTGCTCATCATAGAGAGTTCTATCCTGAAGGCGTGGCAGAAATTCTTCATGTATGTTCTATTCTGTTGTCTCTTCCTATCCTATTTTGAGTTAGGCATTATGTTTTGGTCATTTCTTTAAATTATATTTTAATTATCATGTTTTTGGTAATTCATGCATATGTTAAATCTATTTCTATATTTTTCTGTTATATCATTATCTGTTTGTATTGTCTCTCCTTTCATATTGTTCCTCTTGATTGTTCCAGAGATCTTCATCAAGAAGATCATCTAATCATTCTGCTTTATCCTTGTGAAATTCCTCTACATTATGATTTTGATGCTTTAGTGATCAATTATTGACCACTGTAGGTTGATTAATGACTGATTAACTTCTCACTCTGTGGTTTCTATTCCATGTTGTTGCATCACTACAATTCACACCTTGTAACTCTGTGCGTTTCGATGAATTTTCTTTAGGGAGAATGGGTTCTACCTCGGCAACTTGGTTCCTCAAACTCAGAACATCTTCAATTGTATATGTACACGATAAAATGCATTAACATTGGCACTTCTAAAGGACCCAATTTCTGAAGCAATGTTCTGATTTTGCCATTCTCTTTGGTAACAAGCTCAGTGAGGAGGTATCCCAACACTCTTTGGCATATCTTTGCTGAAACATTAGCTATTAATTCTCATGATGATATAATTTCAGGTTCTATCGGCAAACATGGAACTTTTTGTTGCCAAGACGATGACCACGAAGGCATCTCTCATCTTTAAGGGAGTCTTACATATCAATGAGATTCAGGTAACACCAACTTATTTGCAAGGATGACCGTGCTTTATTTAAAATTTTGTTTGAATGTCTTCGAATACTTCTTCAGCTGCAATCTGTGAAGAGCTTTCCACGTTCGACTTATGAGCATTGTCCTTGATGTTGACGTTGACCCCTCCATGACTCCGTGGGACCCATCCAAAGCCTACTTGTTTGTTCCCACGAGAAGTCAAAATCATGTAGACCTCATGCAGGAAATTGACTGGGATACCATTGACCATATAGTTGGCAGTTTGGCGTGGAGTAACCCTATTCAAAGGGCACGCCCTGACGTTTACCTTGGGACCAATGAGAGGACTCTTGGCGGTGATAGAAGAGAGTATGGGTTTGGAAGGTTGAGGCAAAATGGACTCCCTCATGAAGTCAAAATTCACCCTACTTATGGTATCAGGGGAGCGGTTGCGTCCTATGACGTAGTCAAAGCATCTGGCTTTGTTCCCAGTTGGAATCCTGGAGATTTGGTCCCTGGAAAATTAGCGATGGCCAATTCCTATGTTTCTGCTGAAGAACTTGTGGGAAAAATTGTGACTGCAGCCCACTCTGGTAAGAGATTCTACGTTGATTCCATAAGGTATGATATGAACGCTGAGAATTCCTTTCCCAAGAAAGAGGGTTACTTGGGACCCCTAGAGTATGCTTCCTACACTGATTATTACCTTAAAAAGTATGATTTCCTTACCAAGATCTCTCTCTTTTACTGTCAACAATCATATTTGTGTGTAGGCTTACAAATTTCATCGGAAATGGACAGGCTTACAATGTGCCTTCACTGTTGAGCTAGAAGCTTGAAGACGTTCATGCTTCGTGCTCAACAGTAGGGCACATTTTGGGCTGCCCATTTCTGCCTCACTTTTATTCCAGGTATGGCGTAGATCTGGTGCATAAAAAACAACCTTTATTGCGGGGAAGAGGTGTTTCAGTACTGTAAAAATCTGCTTTCCCCAAGGTTTGGGCATTCAGAAGGTAGATTTAGTAGATTATGAACCTCTTGCATTTGTTTTTGGTTCAAAGTTTCTTTCAAGCCCTTGAAACTATGTTAATTGCAGAAAAACACCCCGAATCCAAAGAAGAGCTGGACAAGACCTACTACGTGTTTCTCCCTCCTGAGCTCTGCCTCGTCCATCCTCTTCCTGGACCTGTCGTTCGAGGTGCCCAAAGATTGCCTTCCATAATGAGGAGGATTGAGAGTATACTTCTTGCTGCACAACTTAAGGACACAATTTCATATCCTGTTCCCGTTGAAAAGGTTATATTTCACTTTTCCTTCATTCTTTAGTCATTTTTGTCACCTTATTTTTTTGCTGACTTTCAGATATTGGAAGCCCTAACTGCTGCATCGTGTCAAGAAACATTCTGTTATGAAAGAGCTGAGCTCTTAGGAGATGCTTACCTAAAGTGGGTTGTTAGCAGATATCTTTTTCTCAGATACCCTCAGAAACATGAAGGTCAACTCACAAGAATGAGACAGCAGATGGTCAGTAACATGGTTTTATACCAGTGTGCACTCAACAAAGGGCTCCAGTCATATATTCAGGCTGATCGTTTTGCTCCATCGAGATGGGCAGCTCCGGGTGTGCCTCCCGTGTTTGATGAAGAGATTGGCTCCCATGATGATCGCGCTGATGATGATGATGAAAGGGAAGATGGCGAGCTAGACAGTGATTCAGGATGTTACAGGGTTCTCTCCAGCAAAACACTGGCTGATGTGGTCGAGGCATTGATTGGCGTCTACTATGTGGAAGGAGGGGAACTTGCTGCCAACCACTTCATGAAATGGATGGGCATCCAGGTTGACTTTGACCTGGAAATCATGGAATACAAGAACAAGACTTATAGTGTATCGGAAAGCGTGATGAAGAGCATTGACTTTGATGGGTTGGAGGGTACGCTGAACCTGAAGTTCAAAGACAAGAGCTTACTAGTGGAGGCAATTACACATGCTTCGAGGCCTTCTGGAGTTCCCTGCTATCAACGGCTGGAATTTGTTGGCGACGCAGTTTTGGACCACTTGATTACCAGCCACCTGTTCTTCACATACACTGATCTTCCTCCGGGCCGCCTAACTGACCTCAGGGCTGCGGCTGTGAATAATGAGAACTTTGCTCGGGTTGCTGTCAAGCACAACCTACAAAAGCATCTTCGGCATGGATCTACGGCTCTTGAAACTCAAGTTTGGATTCTTTTAATCTAAATATTTTTTAAAACTTACTAGTCAAACCCTAATTACTTAACCCTTTGTGATAGATACGAGAATTTGTGAAGGATGTGCAAGATGAGCTGACAAAACCGGGATTGAATTACTTCGGTTTGGGAGACTGTAAGGCCCCCAAGGTTTTGGGGGATATCGTGGAATCTATTGCGGGCGCTATCTTCCTTGACAATGCTTGTGAACCTGCCCCTGTCTGGAAGGCAAGCTTTAGACTTACACTACATGCATCCATCCATCCATCCATTAATTATTTTCTTCAATCTAACCATCCATTTGTTCATTGATCATCCGTCTATCTGTATCTGTATCTCTGTCTATCTATGTGTCTCCGTCTGTCAGTTTTTGGATACATCTATCTGTATTTCTGTTACTTTGGTTGTCTGTTTCTTCCATTCATTAGTCTTTAGACAAATTCATCCATCCGTCCATCCATCCATCGATATCACCCTGATCTCTGCCGAAATACAGGCCTTTCAGCCACTGCTACATCCAATGGTGACGCCCGAGACACTCCCCATGCACCCAATCCGGGAGCTTCAAGAGCGTTGCCAGCAGCAGGCAGAGGGGCTAGAGTACAAGGCTACCCGCACAGGGAACATAGCTACTGTACAAGTCTTTGTCAACGGGGTGGCCATGGCCACAGCCCAGAACCCGCAGAAGAAGATGGCCCAGAAGTTGGCAGCGCGCAACGCCCTGGAAGCTCTCAAGGAAAAGGAAACAAAGAATTGCACCAAGGTGTCCGCAACAAAGGCCCCCGGGCAGGCCTACACGAGGCAGACACTGAACGACTTGTGCCTTCGGCGGCAGTGGCCCATGCCGCAATACCGCTGTGTCAAGGAGGGTGGCCCCGCCCACGCGAAGCGGTTCGTTTATGCAGTCCGTGTCAACACCTCAGACTCAGGCTGGACTGATGAGTGCATTGGGGAGCCGATGCCCAGCGTCAAGAAAGCTAAGGACTCTGCTGCCGCTCTGCTGCTCGAGGTGCTTAACAACAAACACCACCCCCTGCATCTGTTTAACTCACTGATTTTAGCCCCGGAGTCTCCAATTTGTCGTAGCATTTATTTTCTCATCATCAAATTGAGACAGTAAATAAAAATGTCATGAATATTGGTGGTGGATTCATAATCAATATTTTTATTCATGATGGGGGTTATCCAACTGCAACATTAATGATACATAAATTAGATATTTACCTGCTTTTATAGGTCTTAAAAAGTAGAGAGAGAAGAGGGTAGATTGGCCCAAGAGAGTAGAGAGAGATCTTCTTTCTCTCTCTCCCAAAAGCGACCGATGATAGAGAAGCGCCAGAATCGGGAAACTTGAGCAAAATAAACAGCGCACAGCGATGGCCGACTAGACGAAGGCGAGCCCACCGCCGTCGTCATGTCCCTCCTCCTGTGGGGCTCCTTATTGCACTCCGGGTCTACTAAAGAGAACCAGCGAGACAGACAGTGACACAGTCGCAGCCACGTCTTAGGCACGGACGACTTCTCTACCATTTGCCGCGGGATTCCTCCCCGATAACGCGATCATGAACCAGCTGGAGGCGCAGCAGGAGGTCAGCAACTTCGCCATGCAGCTCGCCACCGCCTCCGCTCTGCCGATGACTCTCAAAGCGGCGCTCGAGCTCAACCTTCTGGATATCATCAGCCACGCCGGTCATGGCGCGCAACTCCCGCCCGAAGAAATCGCCGCCAAGCTACCCACCGAGAACCCTGATGCCGCCGTCATGGTTGACCGTATCCTCCGCCTTCTAGCCAGCCACTCCATCGTCACTTGCTCAGCCGTCAGTGGCGGCGACGGCACTGTGAAGAGACTCTACGGGCTTGGCCCCGTGTCGAGATTTCTCACACCCAATGAGGACGGCGTTTCTTTGGCGGCTCTGGCTGTGATGAATCTTGATAAGGTTTTCATGGAGAGCTGGTATTATTTGAAGGACGCAGTTCTCAACGGGGGAATTCCTTTTAACAAGGCTTATGGAATGACGGCGTTCGAGTACCCCGCAACGGACCCCAGGTTTAATAAAGTGTTCAACGCTGGTATGTCCGGCCACTGCACCGTGTCCATGAAGAAGTTGCTGAAGATTTACCGGGGCTTTGACGGGCTGAAAGTTTTAGTTGACGTCGGCGGGGGGGTCGGCGCCTCGCTCAGTATGATCGTCTCTGCGCATCCTTCCGTAAAAGGAATCAATTTTGACCTCCCTCACGTGATCGCCGACGCGCCCTCTTTTCCAGGTAATATTCACGAGAAGCCACACCGGCAGATTCGCGCGCAGTGAATAACTCAGAACTTTCTTCATTTCGCTGGTACAGGTGTGGAGCATGTTGACGGCGACATGTTCGAGAGCGTTCCTTCCGGAGACGCGATCTTCATGAAGGTGAAGTCCACCGGCGCTTATTTTCTCGTTTAAATGCGGTCTTAACGAAAATGAATCTTGGCTTGCAGTGGATCCTTCATGACTGGAGCGACGAGAAGTGTCTGGCGGTGCTGAAGAACTGCTGGAAGGCGTTGCCGGAGAATGGGAAGGTGATCGTCGTGGAGGGGATTCTGCCGGAGGTGCCGGAGGCCACGAGGGAAGCGCAGGCGGGTTTCCATAGAGACATGCTCATGCTCGCTTACAATCCCGGCGGCAAAGAGAGGACGGAGAAGGAATTCGCGTCTCTGGCAAAGGGCGGGGGCTTCTGTGGCTTTGCCAAAGTCTGCGCCGCCTTCGGCATCTGCATCATGGAGTTCACCAAGTGAGTTCACCCACTTGGATTGTATCCTCTTCTGCTCTTTAGAGAAAGGTGTTCTACCCCAGGTTGCAATCACCTCTATCTTGACTTATGAAATCACATGAAAACAAGGAAGAAATGAAAAAAAAAAGGGTTATTATCACCATCTACCCCAACCTTTCCCCCGACCCCGAGATCTACCCCAACCTTTGAAAAAGTTAGTGAGATCTACCCCCAGCTGCTGACATGGCAAAATCGAGGTCCAGTGTGCATCTACGTGGAGTACACGGCGGAGGCTGACGGGGACGGAAGCCAGCTTGGCCGCCACGTCATCAGATGAAGAAAAGAACTTATTTTCGGGGCTAATATCATATATGAGTC
>CM044103.1:14185811-14225074 GCA_024174645.1 Lemna minuta
GATTCATCCAAGCACAAGGTGATCACACACTATTCCACAAGAAATCATCTTCAGGGGAAGTCACAATCTTATTAGTGTATGTAGATGATATGATTGAGACAAGAAATGATGCTCTTGGTATGGCACAACTTTAACTCGTCTCAAAAGGGAATTTGATATTAACAATGTGGGGCAGCTAAATTACCTCCTTGGAATTGAAGTTCCCTACTGTGATGGTGAACTCTTTCTATCTCAAAGAAAATATATGACTGATTTGCTGGAATTTGAAGGTGTGCAGGACTGTAAACCAGCTAATAACCGAATTGATGCCAAACACAATATTTGGAGTTCTCCAGATTCAGAGATTGTCAACAAAGGCCAATATCAATGGCTAGTGGGCAAACTAATACACCTATCACACACCCGACTAGATATATCCTGTGTGGTCAGGATCTTAAGCCAATTTATGCATGACCCACGGGTTCCTCACCAGCAAGCTGCGCAGAGAGTCCTCGCCTATCTCAAGGGGATAGTTGGCAAGGGATTACAATATAAACACAACAAGTCTTTATCCATGCAAATCTATACTGACGCGTTTCACCTTGAGGACAAGGTGCTCATTGAAGATGAGGGTAATGATATGACACCTCTCCATGTTTATAAAAGGCAGCAGCGGAAGCAAGGGGCAAAGATGGTAATATGGACCACACTGCCCTAGAGGGAACAGCTGGCAAGTGACAATGGAAAAGGCCTGGGGAGGGAGCTAGGGTTTTGGGTGGTCTTTCGTTGAGGCAAGGAGAGTGGGCGCCACTCTTGAACAGGGCTGCCAAGGAAGTTTTCAAGAGCTTCTGCTTCAGGTGGCGACTCAGGTGGATCACATATCTCTCTCTCTCCTCTCTCTCACTCTCTCATCGATCATGTGGAGGTGTTTCCCTCACTGATGGACGGCGTATTCTGTCGATCTATATGTATTTTTCGTTCACTTACTGTTTGATACCGAGGGCTGTATCAGTATCCTGTTCAATCAGAAGGCCTAGGATCACAGAGAAGCCTGTTTGCAGCAGGTGAACTGGGTGAGGAGTGCACCAACTGGTCCAGAGACAGTCAGGATAGGCCTAGGATGAGGCATAAGAAAGAGAAAGTGGCAGAGGGTGTTTATGCAGGAAAATATGTGTGATCTGGTGATAAGGAAGCAGAAAAACCAAATACAGTATTCAGTGAAGCTCTGGATTTCCATCACACAAGGGTACCCATTGAAAGTCAGTAGAACTGCTTGTCAATCCTTGACCCAAGCAGGTAACTAGAAAATCCAAACTTCTTCCAACTTATATCAGAATACGTCTATGAAACAACCATAACTTATGGCCTCCAATTGACCATGTTGTATGATGGTACCTTCACAGTCCAAGCAGGCATACCTGTTTTTTGTCTTCCTTAATCTTCTTCCAGTGAAAGGGATCTGTTATGAGTACATGTATCAATGATGTATATGTAATAGTTAGCAGTGATTAATAAGACTCATAATTAGTATGACTAAAATTAATGGGCCAAAGATAACCCATTAATTTTAGTAACTACCCGATCTGTTAAGTTTAACAGATCGGGTACCCGCTAGAAAACTAGCCGTTAGAGCTAGCCGTTATAAACGGCTAGCATAACTTCTTCTCCTCTTATAAATAGAACTGTTCTCCTCATTAAATATAACTTCTTTTTGCCTAATTCTGAGTCTGTGCCTATCTATCTTCAATTCTTCTTCTTTCACAACTCCTTGGCAGAAGCTGTAATCTCACATGGTATCATAGCAAGGTTCTTGAGCCAAGAAAGGATCTGATCTGAAAGCTTGAAGCACATCCCACGGGAGGCACTTCAGTATTCAGAAGCAGTTAATTGCCAAATGGCAGACGAAGTTTCACAGACAACTACACAAGCAACATCATCAGTCAGGGATATCGCTGTCTCTACTGATAGATGGTTCACTCATCTTCCAGTTATTACAAAGTGCAATATTTTTAATGGGCATAATCTCATCTTGTGGAAGAGGACCATTCAAGCAGCCCTGAAGCCTAGAAAACTCATCTATCATCTGAGTGAGGACTGCCCAACTGAAGATTATCACAACTTTCAAAGATGGGTTATGGAAGAGGAGTTTGTGTTTGCATGGCTACTGGATTCTATTTCTCCAGAATAGATGGCGAGATTCATTTCTTATGATACATCAAAAAAACTCTGGGAGGCTATCAAAAGAAGCCACTACAAACGAGGTGATAAAGCCAAAATCATTGATTTAATTATCAAGTCTTATACCCTTAAGCAGGGAGACAGGGATATTCTCAAGTACTCAAATGAGTTGAGAGACATTCATACTGAGCTTGATCACTGCTATCCTCAGTCCACGGATTCAGTTACTAGAGCTCGAGAAGATACTAACAGATTGTGTCAACTTCTCCAAGGACTGAGGCCAGAATTTGAGATGATAAGAAGTCAATTATGCAACAGGGAGGAAGAGCCCACCTTTGACATAGCTGTCACAAAACTAATGCAAGAAGAAAGTCGTCTTCAGGCTCTAAAAGGAGAGATAGAAGGTAATGCATATATTACAAAAGGGCAAAGAAATTATGGTCAAACTCAGGGTCAATACCTGAGGAAGAGTGAATCAGAAAAACTGAACAGAGATAATCTTGTGTGCAATTACTGCAAGAGAACGGGACACACCAAGGACAAATGTTGGAAGCTTCATGGCCTACCACCACATATTGCCAAGGCTCATTTGGCACAAAATTCACAACAAGAGGGATCAAGTAACTTTGGTACAGAAGGAATCCCCTCAGCCCAAGATTTTCAACGAATGATGGAGGAGCTTCAAAGCTTAAAAACCATGATTAACTCCTCAAGCAACGTCATCGGATCAACCTCAATGGGCAACTCTGGTAACAATGAATTTTTTAGTCACTTATCTCTACTTACTAAAGATTTTACAAGTGCATGGATTTTAGATTCTGGAGCAACTGATCATATGACTCCTCTAGTAGAGTCTTTCTCGTCATATGAAAAGATTGCTCCAGGAAAGCATGTTCAAACTGCTGATGGCACATTACTTCAAGTAATTGGCATCGGAAATATGAACATACAACCCATTGGAAACATAACCAATGTGTTACATGTCCCTAAACTGTTTGTAAGTCTTATTTCTGTTCAAAGACTTGCAAAAATAAAAGAATTTAACATCCTCTTCAATGACATTGATGCCTATTTATGTCACAAGGTGCACGGGTGGAAGATTGGACTAGCTAAGTCCAAAAGGTCTCTACTATCTCCCTTGGAAAAATTCGATAAAGGCAGCTGGATTTTATGTAGTGACAGTACAAACTTCACCCAAGAAGGAAATTATGAAGATCCATCAAAGAATGGGTCATCCCTCCTTTCATCTTCTAAAAAAATTGCATCCATATTTATTTCAAAAGTTGGAGTTAGATATGTGTATTTGCAATGCATGTCAATTGGGGAAGTTTAAGCGAACTACCTATCATGTTAGTAATAACCGAACACAAACACAAACACCTTTTCAATTACTTCACTGTGATGTATGGGGTCCGTCCCCTCATACAGACATCCTAGGAAATCAATATTTTCTAGTCTGCACAGATGATCGTAGCAGATTCAGCTTGCTGTTTTTACTTAAGACTATAACCGAGGTCTCTACTAATATTAAGAACCTATGTAAGATGATCAAATGCTAATTTGGAGATGCGGTAAAAGGACTAAGTACTGATTGTGCTAAAGATTTTATTAACCATGAGTTAGGAGAATTTTTGGCATCTGAAGGAATTAGAGACGAAACCTCTTGTCCATATACACCTCAGCAGAATGGCTTAGCTGAGAGGAAAATTGGAGATATAGTTGATAAAGCTAGAACCTTACTAATCCAAGCTTCTGCACCTCTGAACTTATGGGGTTTTACAGTAATGACTACTATTCATCTTCTCAACAAATTACCCTCTAAGACCTTAGGGTTCCAAAGTCCCATAGGAATACTAGAGGAAAAACACCCAGAAGTAAGACTTAAAAATGGATTACCAATAAAAAATTTCGGCTATGTAGCTTATGTACATAATCCAGTACATAAGAATAACAAGTGGTCAACGAAGGCGTTAAATTGTGTTTTCTTGGGTTATTCTCCTACCCAAAAAGGATACAAAGTATATCATCCCCTTACTTAGAAATACTTAGTATCTAAACACATAGTATTTGATGAATCAACATTTTATTACCAATCTACAGTGAAGAAGGACCTAAGAGAGCTTCCTTACCTTACTGTCCCTGACACAACCATCATACAGGAAAATGAAACTCAAAACAATAATGGGCTTATTCACACACCTCAATTTCGAATACAGGATGATCACTCACTACTCGACACCTCAGATATAGTTCTGGACGAGGTAAACCCAGAGATAGTAATAGGAAATGAAGAAACAATAGTCCCATATCCTCAATATTATGAACGGAGAAGAAGGGAGAAGCCTCTAGAATTAGAAGTCAACCAAAACAGCCAAGAAACTATAGTGGAAAATGTAACTGAATAAATATTAGATGAAGGGGGAGCCAACTGGCCAATCGCTTTGAGAAAAGGAAAATAATCTAGTGTAAAAACTCTTCCCTATAATATTACTCACTATCTTAACTTTCAAAATATATCACCACAGTATAGGGCATTTATTCTTCAGATTCAAGATATACCTATTCCAAAGGCTCCTCAAGAGGCTATGCAGAATACTGAATGGAAGGGAGCAATGGATGAAGAAATGAGAGCATTATTGCAGAATGATACTTGGGAAATAGTTGATCTTCCTAAAGGAAAGAAAACAGTTAGTTGTAGATGGGTGTATATACTCAAATGCAAATCAGATGGCAGTCTAGATAGATACAAAGCTAGATTGGTAGCTAGGGGATACACTCAGACATTTGGGATAGATTATTAAGAAACTTTTGCACCAGTAGCTAAGATCAATATAATCAGAATTCTCATTTCTTTAGCAGTCAATCTTGATTGGCCACTGAATCAGTATGATATCAAGAATGTGTTTCTCCATGACGATCTTAAGGAAGAAACTATATGGAAATTCCACCTGGATTTGGAGGATCTATGTACGAAGGTAAAATATGTAAACTAAAGAAAGCCTTATATGGACATAAACAATCACCGAGAGCTTGGTTTGGCCGATTTACTCAGACAATGAAAGTACTTGGTTATCAACAATGTAATGGTGAACATACCTTGTTCTTTAAGAACACATCTCCAAACTTACTAGCAGTATTAATAGTATACGTAGACGATACTATAATTACAGGAAATAATCCAGAAGAAATAGAACGTCTAGAGAGACATCTACACAAGAATTTTCAGGTAAAACAACTACGGACCCCTAAAATATTTTCTAGGGATTGAATTTGCTCAATCAAGTGAAGGGATCCTAATGACACAACAAAAATACATACTTGAAATACTAAAAGAAACTAAACATATTAATTGCCATGTAAATGACACTCCTATAGAGGTTAATCACAAATTAACACTCAGTGAGGAGGAACCTCGAATAGAGATAAATTCATATCAAAAACTGATTGGAAAACTATAATACTTATCTTACACTAGAGCTATGTTGTTAACGTAATTAGCCAATTCATGCATTCTCCAAGAAACTCTCACTTTCAAGCTGCTAATAGAGTCCTCAGGTATCTGAAAGGCACAGCTGGACTCGGAATTACGTATCGGAAAACAGGTAAGAATGATCTTGTCGTGTATACTGACTCTGACTTTGCAGGTTCTTGTGTTGACTATAGGTCAACCTCTGGGTATTGTACCTTCCTAGGAGGCAACCTAGTTACATGGAGAAGTAAGAAGCAGAGTGTGGTCTCCAAGTCCAGCACGGAGGCTGAGTTTCGAGCCATGACCAAAGGCATCGATGAGGCAATGTGGATTAAGCATCTGTTGGAGGAACTAAGAATCTCTTATACCAAACCATTTGTCATATGTTGCGACAACAAATCGGCTATTAGTTTAGCCCATGATCCGGTACATCATGACAGGATGAAACATGTAAACATCGACAGATTTTACATTCAAGATCACCTGGAGAAAGGCATCTTCAAGACAGAACATGTGAGCTCAGAAGAGCAGTGCACAGATATCTTCACAAGGGTCTATCCACTAAGACCATGCAGTATCTAGTCTCCAAGCTTGGAATGAAGAATATGCATTCCAACACTTGAGGGGGAGTGTTATGAGTACATGTATCAATGATGTATATGTAATAGTTAGCAGTGATTAATAAGACTCATAATTAGTATGACTAAAATTAATGGGCCAAAGATAACCCATTAATTTTAGTAACTTAACAGATCGGGTACCCGCTAGAAAACTAGCTGTTACAACGGCTAGTTTTACTAGCGATTAGAGCTAGCCGTTATAAACGGCTAGCTTAACTTCTTCTCCTCTTATAAATAGGACTGTTCTCCTCGTTAAATATAACTTCTTTTTGCCTAATTCTGCGTCTGTGCCTGTCTATCTTCAATTCCTCTTCTTTCACAACTCCTTCTTGGCAGAAGCTGTAATCTCACAGGATCCTACCTATCAGACTGAATCTGTTACCTCCAATTTGAAGACCTGGTTGTTCAAATCTAGACACCACGATGTGAAACATAACAAGGAACATTTATATTCTCGATGGTTTGTGGAGCTGTTTAGCAACCATTTCAAGGGTTTCAGAATGCAAAGACATCCTTAAACTAGGATAGTATCCGACATTCTCAGAAAACAAAACATTAGCTTCAAAGACAACATGGAGCATTTCAAAAACAACAAAAACATTTGGCATCCATGAAATAGCAAAGCATCTTCAAAAAAACATATGAGAACACCAGCATCAAAGAAAATAGCATTTAGTGTCTGCAAGACAAAAGGATATCCTTGAAGTATCATAATTTTTCCAAGTTAAAAAAAGAGAATATTCATTTACTAACTAAAGGGGAGCATTGCGAATAAGGGAATGCTTTGTTATATTTGAGGAAACTAGTATAGGTTTTCACAGACCAGTTTTAGGATAACAATGTCGAAGGAAAAATCAGTGAGTATAGGCATATCTTCCTAGATGACTCTACCTCTTGCTTGCCATGATGACACCAAGATTAAAAAGTTCAAAATTTGAAAAACCTTATATCGTTTCCCCTATGCAATGAAAAAAATAGATTCATAATCAGGCGTTATGAACACAACAAACAATTCTAACAACCCCCTTGGCAAGAGTTTTAAGAATTGACATAAGGAACAATAGTCCTAAGCCAGTTGGATCCATGAAACAGAAAGAAAAAATCCCAGCAACAGGAGGACAAAAAGTGGGTAGGCCCCAGTAAATCAATGTTGAACAACTGAAACAACCCCCAATAGCACCTATGTGACGAGGTGACCATGGCCCTTTGACCAAGCCCCATGAGGAGTCACAGGTCTACTTTGAAGATAGTGGGACCTGGGACGTGCACAGGCATGTACCCTATTAAGTGCACTGGCACAGGCACAACCAAGGCCTTTGATCAAGGCTCATGAGGAAGTTTTAATGCCATTTAAGAGATGGAGCAGTGACATAGCACTCGCAACCAATGAGAGGAGGGCTGGTGCAGCAACTTGAGGAGGAAGCTTCAATGTCACTTTGGGAAAGGAGCATATATCGTACCAGGGCCATAGGGGAGACCATAATAGGGAGAGCGGAAGGGTATTTAAAGGTCAAAAGGGGTGTGCATTGGCACAACCAGGAAGAGCTTGGAGAACTAGTTGACATTGGGAGAAGATTCGGATGGAGAGAAATCCGCATTCAGAGAGAAACTCCAGACATGGCATCTTCTCCTTAGACTACTGTTCTCTACTTCGAATTTTGTCTATCCCCGAGTACCTGTGTAGATTTTGGGGGATTTCTTGGGAAGGGGAATAATGGAGCATTTGATTTAGCTAATCGATGAGGGCTACATATTATGGACTTTTAAATAAATAAAGAAGACATATCTGCATCATCTTGTGTTGTTATAGTGCACACCTTTCAAAGTGCTAACAGGAGAAGCTGTCATCCCAAATACAGCAGGTCGTTTATGCTTTGGAGTCGTGTGATAGAACTCAGACATGACAAAGAGAGTACGGATGTTTCTTAACAGCATGATGGCATTCATCAAGAATCAGAAGATGGATGGCGTCCATTTTAATTATGCTGTGTCTCAGAATATTCAACAAAATTTGAGCTGTCATAACAAGCACCTGAAGTTGAAAATCAGCAAGACATTAGCAAGTAGGGAGGGTTTTTGCATAACATATCAGAATAGTTCATTAGTAGAAGAAGAATTTAAAATAAAATCTAGAATGAGAGAAAATGGATATCCTTGATATGCATTTTATGACCCCAATTTCAACATAATGAATAAGGCAGCACAGGTGACCCAGGGACAAGACAGAAGAGGCATTGAAGAAGCATTCTTGTATGAAGAGAAGTCATGGGACAGTTGATCCTGCCTCCTTTGCGATCCGACAATATATTCTTGAAGATGGGATCCAAACACTAGAAGTTTCTATGACATCAAAAAACCCAACTCATGTCTCAATGCAATGAAGAAAATATTCTAATAGCTCTGACTAGTGATTGTCAGCCATTGTAGAATGTATTGATGACTTGAGATTGACTTGAGATACATTTTAGAATGTATTTTAGAATGTATTAAAAAAAATGACTTGAGATTGACCATGATAACACAAAGTATATTGCATTCTTAGTCAAATTTACAGAAGGAACATAAAATACTGAAGCAATCTCAACCGAAAAGTTCTTAAGCCTTACTTGTTTTGTTTCAAACTCACGTTGCCATCTCCGAGCATCCCAAAAGTCTTGACCCATTTTCCCCACAATAATGCCCCACATTGTATCAGTTCCATTCCTTATAACCTCCGCTTGCTTGGCAATTAGTACATTAAAGAGGAATTTAAGCAAATCTAACAGTACCAAAAGAACGCAGTGAAATTGAAGCTACCTGATAAACCAAAGGAACCTTTGGCACCAAGAATATAGCTGAGCATTTTGGCCTTATTCCTCTCCATTTTCATCTTTTATGCTTTTCATGAGAAGAACTGCAATGAGGGTTTTTCCTGCCCCAGTCTCAAGGAAGGCGATGGTGTTCTTCTTCTTCGCCTGTTTCGAGGACATCAAGCTGGTACTTCCGAGGCCAGCTCTTGGACAGGCCTTCCTCTCTCATCCCGTAGAGTTCTCATCTCTCTTTTTCTCTCTCTCGCCCTTCCTGCTTGGGTTTCTTCTCCTCTTTGTTTTCCCAGGAACCGACATGAAAAATCAATTTTCCAGAGCTATCTCTTTCCCAAAAACCGCTACCTTCTCGCTCATTTACATTTCTTTCTCTAGAGTTCCTCCTTTCTCGATCTCTGATATATCTCTGGTCCCTATCCGTGTGGTGCTTTCTGTCCCTCCACTCCCTATCTTTTCTCTCTCTCTTCATGCCACCCTCCATCTCTCTCCTATGGCGGTCATTAGATTCATCCTCTCTGCTATTGCAGCGCAATCTCTTGCTCAGCCTCTCCACATCTCCATTATCATCATCTTTGCCACCAAAATCTTCACCATAGCCTCTCTTGCTCTTCGTCAGGCAATCCAAAATCATTTTCCTATCGCTAACAACAGACCTACCATTCATTGTAGTACATTTTGGTCGTAAATCAGTCGGCAATGGCCCGAGAAGACCATCACCAGTGACGGTTCCCTGTGGTGAAGAAACGACATCAACAGTTGGGCGGTGGAGGAGCGCCTCATTGAAGGTCTCTAAGATTTGATCAAACTCCTTGAAGAAGTTGCCATCGTCAGAACTTTGATCAGAGAAATTGGTGACTATCTCGGGCACCACTGAGAACCCGCATCGGCAGAAATCAAGTCGCACACTGCGCCATCCTCGCACGCATCAATCCAGTAGGAGAGAGAATACCATTAGAGGAGCTTCCCCGCCAACAACAACATCTTCAGACAAGTCTTCCTGCCCTCCACCCATGAACGAACACTCTTCTGCTCACTATATTTGCTCGAGCTCTTAATCAATATGAAAAGGAAATAGAAAACGTGAAATCCAGAGCATAACAGAACTTTGCTCTACAAGTCTACAATGCAGGAGACGGCAACAACGAAGCAAATAAATTAACAAATTAACAAATACGCAGATGTTAAGAGGGAGGAGGAGAAGGAGACGGAATTCCCGGCATCGAGAGTAAGGTTTTTCAGCAAAGAGGCGAAGATAGACCGCGCGAAGCAAGATGAATAGGGAAGTAATGAAGGGAAGAACAGATTTCCCTCATCAATATCCCTAAATATTCTCCTCGATAATCCGGAGAAAGAGGAACGACGCGAGATCGTTCCAATTCTCGGAGACGTAATATTCCGCACCCAGCAAAAAGGAGATTCTTCGACGGTCTATCGACGCAACTCTGCCTTTTTGCCTCTAATAATTGCCAAGCTCTTTCGGCTCCTTCTCAACCTCTCTCTAACCCTCTTTATCTCTGCTACGGTACGGCGAGACTCGGACCTCGGTTCTCCTCTGGCCTCCACTTCTGCAGAGAAGAGGCTAGAGGAGAAAACTGAACTTCTTGAAGGCAAGAGAAAGAGTATTGAAGACACGGGGAAGCCGATATTTACGGTCGACTTTAAACTAGGGCAAGAAGGAAACCGATAATTTTTTCGAAAACATTAGTAACGGCGCCCCATTCATTAAAGTTTGAACTTTTGCGTTTATTTATTAGAATAAACTTCCAAGGAGAAAGCACGAGGTTTCCAAAACCAAAAGGGCAGTCTTTCACCTTCCAAGACTGATCTGATGCTTCTCATTCTCTTGCATGTTTGTCTCCCCATTCCTTGCATTCCCATTATCTCCTTGTTAGGAGAGCAATTCATTCTTCATCACTTCTCTACCACATGCCCTCTAGATGTTTGATGTAGCCCAGAATGGAGTCCAAGGCCCTATTTTTGTTAAAGTTGAGGCAGCCCACTTTGCAGGGCCATTTAAAACTTAATGGGCCTCAACGGAATCTCTAGGAGATGTCAATTCCTACAGAGGATCACCTCGAGACACCAAATATTCTTGACAGTTGAGGAAATTTGTCAAAATATCTCTGTGGAGGCCTGACAAGACCTAGAAGCATCACTTTTTCTTTTGTGAGTTCTATCTCACATGCATGTTGTTAGAGTTGTATTTTCGAGACTTTTTTGTTGTATTTTTAAGAGTCAGATCACTTGTACAACCCTTCACTTTTTGATGTCTATATAAGGCCCCAATTGTAACCTTTGAGGACACACTTTTTGAAGTTATTTCTTTTTTAGAGCTTTTGCTTTCTCCCCTTGAGTGTTCTCCTGTTTTGAGAGTGCTCATGTGCTTATGAATTCAAGTGCAATCCCTTGTGGAATCAAGGGTTGAAGAGGTTAGTTCTATGGATTCAGACTCTAACCCTTCCGGTAGATCAAGTCTCTGTTCTAAATTATTCCTACGCTAAGGTTGTGTCAATGTCATCCTCACTCTTTGTTTCAATATGTAAGGTAGACAAATTTTACCTTAACTCTACCTCTTGGTTGGATCATGTTGGCTTCCTTCTTTGCATTACTTTTTCTTTACATGTTGTTGACTGAATTGGACTCTTTACTAAGTTTATTTCTCTCATGTGGCCCAATAACCTATTTCATGATGCCAATTATGAGTTTTTCAATTCAAGGGACATCCTTCTCTTTGTTGAAAACAATTAAAATGTTTGTGTAGTCTATGCTTGCAAGGTCCACAGTTTTCTATTCCTTGTTTTTGTTCTTTTGTCTATGCACATCGTCATGACAGTAATTGTGAACAGTTTTGAGTTGTTGGGTTGATCATATTATAAATTTTTATGCCTTTTAGGCATATAAAATCCTTGGTGAGATAATATTTTCTGCTTGTCTTTTGATAGCTTTAATTCTCCCATAAGCATTCTCCTATTAAGAAAGTGATTTGGTATTTTTGCACTCATGCATACTCTTGCACACATTCAAGGCCCAGAAAAGCCTATGCATTGATTTAGGGGTAAAGAAGCCATCTTCTAGGGAGACTTGAAGTTGAGATTTAATTCAATATTTTCCCATGTTCTTTCTCTAGCATTGCCTCTCCTAGTTTTCATGTTGAATTGGTGGCACCAATTCAACACGGAGCATTGAAGTATGTTTTTTATAGACAACATTGAACTTACACCATTCCTTTGACCATCATAAAGATCAATAATATTTCAACATAATTTTAACATTTGTACTCATGCGCATGTTGTTTCTCTATTTAGTTTCATGATAAAGGGGTGTACTTTTGATAACATGCAATCTATAAATGCAATTATTCCATAATTCAATATAATGTAGAATTCTTTTCATTTAGGCATGCCATCACAATTGCTTTTTTCATGGATATAATGACGCTGCACATGATTTTTAAGTTCACATAATTTTATAGCTGTCACTTGCACATAGGGTGCATGTATACCTCTTGTATTTTCATTACTAATGGACTACTTGATTAATCATCTTTCCTCTACGCCCCATAGTGTAAGATATTCTCTTTCTATGTCTTCTTTGCTAAGTTGAACTCTATTTGCAACTCTTGAGGTTTGTTCTATGGGTTACCTTTGACCATGGTTTGTTTCCTATCCTTGTAACAGTTTCCCTTGTGATACTTATTGGTGTAAGTACATTTGAAGAGTTTTTTTTAGCACGAGTTCGTGATTATTGAGACACCTCCTCTCTAATGTTATCCCAAGGTGAATTTTAATCACAAGTTTATGGCCTAATCTACCACATAAGTATTCTTCATGATAATGACAAGAAATTTTATTCCATAATAATATAGAGACGAAGAATGTATCAGAGCAGTGTCTAGTGATCCTCTCTAGGGTTGTGAAAACATGTTTTTTTCATAAATGAACGGGCACAACATCAACATGAGCAACTAGATTTAGTTCGAATGATGACAATTCATCATTTATGTTCACTATTTATGAACTAAAAATGGTTGAATCCCTTGATGAGCTAACCCATTCTAAAAAATAATATAAATTAAATACTAATAAATATAGATTATTATAAATATCATTCAAGATATCATTTTCATACATAGGCATATATATGATAAACATCTTGAAATACTGTATTAAATCTCTTTTAGCACCATGTTTGATATAAGTTTCATTTCTATTTGAATTTGTCATTTACGATAATATTATTACACGTGATTTAATTTCTATCCCTGATTAGCTAGTATCAATGTCTCCAGATAAAGTTTACTTTGCGAGTATTTGACATATTATATATCTTGAATATTGTATCATATTTCGTTTAGCAAAAATATTATTTATATTTTCATCATTCATCAATCATCAAATTTTTTTCAACAATTACATTACTCCATATTCTTCAAGTTTTATATTTTATTAAATGGTATCAATATCTTTGAACAAAGTTTAATTTGAAAATGAATGGCATATTTTATGTTGAATATTGTATTTTGTAGCATCCATATGATTTATATTTTTCATTGCCAATCAATTTGTTGATTAGTGATTACATTACTCTCTACTCTTCAATTTTCTATGCTTGATTACATGGAATAAATATCTTCGAATAAAACTGAATTTGAAAATATATAACATATGTATATAAATCTTGAGAAATTTATCATACCTTTTTTAAGATCCATATTATTTATAATTTTCCTTATTCAATCAAGTGTTATTTAATGATGGCATCACTCCATCTTCTTCCATTTCTGTACTTGATTAATTAATATAAGGGTAAACATCATATACTGGCACGACCTTTAGGGTAAAGGTCAAATACTGGCACGACCTTTTTCAAGGCTCTGGCACTACCTTTTTCAAGGCTCAATGGCACCACCTCAGTGAGAAAGCATAATTTATTCTTCCGTCCCCCACTTGGCTGCCACCTGGCTGACAAGTCATTCTCTCTCTCTCTCTCCTGCACCTCCTCCCAGAACTTCACTCTCCACCCGCAGTCTCCTCAGAACTGATCCCGAAGCAGAACCCTAATTTATTCTCGCCACCCACAACCGTTCTCTTTCTATAATGGAAATGGCTTCGTCCGCGGAGAGCAAGAAGTTCTACCTCTTCCTCACCACCACCTTCCTCGTCCTCCTCTCTCTCTACATCACCGTGCACCTCTGCACCTCTTTCCAGCTCCTCCGCCACCCTCTGGCTGCGCCGCCAGACTCCGGCGACTCCTGTGCCGATCTCCACCGCTTCCCCGACCGCCTCTCCAAATGCCGCCACGTGTCCTCCGACCCCAACTGACGACCCAGAGGCTACCTTAACTACCTCCGTTTCTTCTACTGCTTCTTCACCACTAGCTCAGCCCTTGCTTTCTCCTCTCTCCTCCTCTGGCTCGTTCTCCCCTTCTATCTCCTCGGCAACACCGCCGCTGACTACTTCTGTCCCTCTCTTGAGAGCCTCTCCAAAACCCTAAAACTCTCTCCCACCATGGCGTCTCTCTTCTCTCACTGGGAAACGGCGCCTCCGACGTCTTCTCTAGCATAATTTCCTTCACTGGCTCCAGCGACGGCGACGTGGGCCTCAACAGTATCCTCGGCGGCGCCTTCTTCATCTCCAACGTCGTCACCGGCATCATAAGCATTTCCGTTGGCCCCTCCGCTATCGCCGTTGACAAGTCACGCTTCATCCGCGACGCCTGCTACTTCCTCCTCGCTCTCACTTCCCTCCTCGCCATCATCATCGTTGGAAAAGTCAATGTCTAGGGCCCACTCGCCTTCATCTCCCTCTACTTCGTCTACGTCTTCTTCGTCTCCACCACCCACTTCTGCGCCAAGAAGAAAAAGTCAACCCACCTCGAAGAAAAGCTCCTCTCTCCTCGGTCAACGATCATCCCACCACCCTCTCCTGACCGCTCAACGGTCGTCTTTTCCAAAAACTCTCCCCTCAGCGCCGCCATCTCCCTCCTCGAGCTCCCACTCTATCTACCCCGCAGGTTGACCATTCCCGACGTCAGGGAAGAGAGATGGTCAAAGTTCTACGACGTCAGCTCCGCCACTCTCTCTCCAATACTTCTAGCAGCTCTCTAGAGCCCGACAAAAACGTTCTTTCTCCTCAGCCTCGCTGCTGGCGCTCTCAGCGGCGCCGCCTTCTATTTCACGAGAGCTCCCACCGCCAGAAACTTCCTCTTTTCCATGGCTCTCCCTACGCTTCCTCATGAGCGTCGATGCGGACCTACCTCATAACGAGAAGAGCTCATGTCGCTTTTAGTGTCCCTCGGAGCAGTTTTAGGGATCAGCCCTTCCATCCTCGGACTCACCGTCCTTGCGTGGGGGAACTCGGTGATCGCGTTAATCGGTCCAGAGAATAAAGAGAGAGAGAGAGAGAGAGAATGAAGAGAGAGAGAATAAAGAGAGAGAGAGAGAGAATGACGAGAGAGAGAGAGAGAATGATGAGAGAGTAAAGAGGACCGCGTGAGATGAAGAGAGAGAGAGAATGAAGAGAGAGGAAGAGAATGAAGAGAGAGAGAGAGAATAATGACGTGTCAGCCAGGTGGCAGCCAAGTGGGCGACGGAAGAATAAATTATGCTTTCCCGCTGAGGTGGTGCCAGTATCTGAGCCTTGAAAAAGGTCGTGCCAGTATTTGACCTTTACCCTAAAGGTCGTGCCAGTATATGATGTTTACCCTTAATATAAATATCTTTCAAATTTTTAATTGATCATATAAATGGTATATAATGTGAATATTTATTATCCTCCATATTTTTTATATTTTCATTGCTAATGAATTTGGTAATCAACCATTTCAGTAGTTCGTACTTTTAAATTCCTATTTATGATTTAATAGCTTACATATCTTTCAAAAAATTAAATTAACATAAATAACATATTTATCTTGAAAATTGAATTTTTTTTCTCTTTTAACAACCACACCGGTTTTCGTTTCTACTTTTAAAGTTAATATATTAAACATATATTTTTTCAGGAATCAGCCAACAAATACTAATGTAGACATCAATGTTAATAAGCTATTTATTGAATATTGAAGGCTAATAGATCAGGTATTTGATCGCCATTGATTTTCTATTACTCTTCTCCAAAGCTTCAACCACGGCAGAACACTCGATGCCCTCGAATCCTCCAATTTTCTCCTGTACGCGGTCATTCAGCGACAAGAACATCGAATCTCACCTGAGTCATGGCTCGTTTAACACTGATGTCCATATAAATCACGATTTAGTGGGAAGACTCGTTTTGGAGGCGTAATCTCTTCACGTCCTTCTCGCTGGACGCGCGCATTGGGGACACTGAGCTCCGTTTATAAGGCTTGAACCCCGTTCGCCGCGGCTTCGCCCTGCTTTCCTCTTCCTTGGGAGGCGAGAAGCTCTGCGGCAGCACCTCTCTTGAGAACAGCGCTTGGAACGCTTTACGGCCCTTCAATACAAAGAGGATTCTTACAAACAGGATACAAATAAATAAACAATTTGGGCGTTGGGCGGGATCGAAGATCGCTCACCTGGTGAGAGACTTCCTTCCGGGAAGGAGAGTGGGCCGGGCCGAGATGAAGGTCTATCTCCAGGTCCTCTGCGACGTTGGTCTCCACGTCACTGCTGGAGGGCGTATTGGAACCACAAGAAGACCGGTCCGCCTTCTTCTTCTCTCTGTCGGGGTCATCCGGCTCGCGAATAATCGCATCCTTCTCCGGGTTCAGCTCGTCTGAGTCAGAAGATGAGGGCATTGACTTTGACCCAAGCACTGCTTCCTCGACTCTCAGGCTCGGAACGAAAGGGAACACGCCGGGGAATAAACCTGCCGGGGCCCAATACGGTAATAACCCATGCGTGGCCCACCAAGCTGACGCGGCAGCCACTGTAGCGCCTGCGATAGCCTCAATGGTCGGAGTGGGTTTTATCGACCTGTCGGACGCGGCAACCGCAGAGGTCTCCACGTCAGCAGCTGGCCAGAACGAAGCTGCTAGCATGGCAGTCGCGTAGGAAGCTGGGTTCTGCAGCAGGGCGGAGACGACGAGGCTCGAGAACTGCGCAGACATGTTGAAGAATGGCGGGAACCCTGAAGCGGTCAGTGGCGTTGAGTTCTCGGTGTGCTCGTCTGTCGTGGTTCCTGACGTGCTGCCGCTGTGAGAAGTTGGCTTCGCCTGTGCTTTCTTAAAGCAGGAGTCGATGCTGAGACCCTGAAATCTATCGAGATCGACGTCCGGGCCGGTCTTTGTTTTGCAGGGCAAGTCATGAAACAGAGAAAGGCCCACTAAGCTCTTGTCATCCTCGGACGTCGCCTTCTTCTGACGAGGGAATAAGAAGAAACTTTCATTTAATCAAGCGTTCAGGGATAAGGTTTGGGGTACCTGGGTTACATCAACGCCTTTGGAGATGGAGGTTTTCAGAGGGTACGGGTTGTTAGGCTTGCGCTTGGGACGGGGAGGAGGGATCTTGATGCCTTGATCTTGCCCCAAGGGAACACCTTTGATGAGCGCTTCCTTTTCAAGCTGCGCAAGCGAGCGACAGAAAGCTTCAGATTAAAGTAGAAAATACGTTCTGAATAGAATGAAAGTACAGGTCTATTCCCAATGACATGGAATCACGAAAAGCTGAGGAAGGGAGAGATTGAGAGCAATCATCAGGTAACAACTTAGAATGCTTTCATTAAAGGTAATCAAATTATACGATTTTGAGGTATATCGCACTTCTTCCATCAGCAAAGCTGATCATTCCCTGACAACAGAATCCATGTTTATGCATGTATTCTATCGCTCACGAGTCCTTTTCAAAAAATAGATCTCCATGAATGGTGAATAAACGGCAGTCCTAGAAGTTTCTAATCAAATCGAAACTGCCTAGAAGTTTCGTAAGGTGTAGTTTTGGTAGAAAAGAATGTGATACTTCTCAGACAAATGATTACTCCAGGTGAATTCCTCACTTGAAAGTAGTTTGATCTCTACATTTTGATGTAGATTTTTCCCACACAGCGTCCCCAGTATCTTCTCACTTCAAGAACAAGTGTCTACAACGGATAACGTTATGTCAAAAAAGTACAGAACGAACAGAACACTCTGTCAGGCATCTCTTTTCCGAGAGATCTGACTCCCTTGCTGTCTGCGTCAGAAGGAGATCATGTGAAATCCTGTGATTTCTCCCCCCCGATTTCCCTTATTATGCTAGTTCGGATGTCGTTGAGAAAATTCACGTGTGATTACAAGTCAATGTGATGAGAACAACGGACTTCATGGAATTTTATGAGAATCAATGTCAACCATCCGAGATTCTCCCAGAGAGAGGCAGGGAATGCTCTCTTAGCTCATTCTCAGTTCACTTTTTCTCCACCCGTAGAATTCATAGCTTTTCATTCGGAAGCAACCAGAATCACATCAAGTTGAGTGAGAACTTATACCTGATCTCCGGAAAGTTTACACGAGTTCTGCCTTCTGGACAAGGAGAAAATTTCACAAAAAGCCTTGGATAGGTAGTTCCAGAACAGGTTCAAAGACAACTAGAACTTCTAGACCTAATTATGCTGTTTTCTATACAATGTTTCTATCAATGCCTAATTTGCTAACTTACACGATGATTATCTTTCCCGTCACGAGCATCCTTTTGACACAGAGGATCTCAATTCTCGGATATCATCAACCTGCACTTACAAGCAGGGAGCGAAGCTTTAAATCATTCAGAACAAAAGTTTCTAAACAAGATTTATCATGTGGATGATGTCTACTGCATGCAATCTTGAACATGACAATAAAAAAAAACACCCAGAGAACTGTAAAGGAAATCATGGCCTGCGCAGGATAGATACCTTAGAGAAAAATTTTTGTGCGTGACTCCTTATTTGAACAGCAGTCTTGGTACCAATATGTTCTGAAAGATATTCAGAATACCACAGAGACGAGAAAGACGGTGGCGTTAACTAGTAATCTCAGAAAAAAAAACAATTTTCTTCATTTTTCAGACACGGGAAAATTAGCTTTAATTTGTTGAAAACAGTAAACCTTCAATCCGCTGCCATGATCGGCCGAAGAGTTTCAAAGCCTGTAGGAATCTACTATGCTCCTCTTCAGTCCACTTTTCCCGCTGCTTCGTTATGGTGTACGGTTTCCTCGTCTACGTGGGTAAGCATAGGGACAGAAATTATTCATAAGAAAACGAACACGAACGAACCAGAGAGGAAAATGTAACCTTGAAGACGAAGTCCTCTCCAGAAGAGTTCACGTCCATTTCTCAGACAAGAGTCTTCACTGTAGATCTTCTCCTTATTTTCATGAACTCAAGCGCGGACGAATATCTCCAGTTCTCTCCTCTTCTTCTTTCTCATGGCTACTCCCTCCTCTCCGAATCTCCGAAGGCAAAGGGAGAGAAGAAAAGTTGCGCTGTAGCTCGAGGCAAGCTATAACTAGTCAGAACTTCACCTTCTGGACATCTCTCCGCCACTAGATTGGCAAGGAAGACTTCTGGACTCAGAAAAATCTTCCATTTTTCTATTCATGAAAGTGGAGGGGCTGTAGATTTTTTATCCACGTGGCGACTATTCACTGGTTGGGTTGAGGAATTTCAAGTGGACGTGGACGAACGGGCCCAGACAAGAAACAGTCCTTGCCACAAGCTGGTGCAATCGGTGGGGGCAAACCAGTAAATCTATCTACACGTAGATAAGACGCCACGTGGTATCAGCGGCCACTCAGAACCCGGCTTCAGATTCCCGGCCCGTGATGTCGTGGCAGCCTCTCCTCAACGCGATCCACGTACTTCTTAGTTATTCCTATCGACATTTGCAGTAATCTGCCCAAATTTGTATGCAGATGGAACCCATCTTCTTCTTCACGAGAGGAGTTACATCTTCTTCTTGCTTTACGATTGGGCATTTCCCAAGGCACCCATTTTGTTGAAATTTACTCGAGAAAGAATAATGATTTCTAGGTTAAATTCCTTTAAAAACATGTGGAAAAAAATCAATATACTCTGATGAGGTTTCTCACATCCCTTTGGTGTCTTCAAATTTTGGTTAAATTTATGTGATCGTTGAATGTGTTGCCAAATGATGATGCAATACATCCAATTTTTTTCACTTATGACCTATTAAATCTAGATATACAATTTTTTGATTACTTTTGAGTGAGAAAAGGGAAGGTCATCAGGCACAATATTTGAAGATTTTGGAAAACTTTGCTTGAGATATTTCTATATATTACTCGGATCCTTTCTTTGTTCGTCATTGAAGAAGGGTTTTAGACTAAAAGAAAGATGTGAGAGATGCATGGAAATTTTGGTTATTTAGCATGATAGGCTGGTGTTTTGGTCATTTGTATCATGCTATACTTCTTGGATAAGCCACAACTCATATGTAATATAATTGAACCTGTAATTATGACCCTAAAAGGTTCCAAATTCTCCTTTTCTCTCTTACCTCTCTTAATGACTCACTTACATTTTTGGATCATCGTCATATTCTATCAAAGCCTCTTTGACATTTTTACATGGCGTTACAACTCTAGATTTCTCCTAAAACTCCACCTCTTGTCCATGCCCTTCCCTCCTTGATGTTACTGATGGATATTATGTGGCCTATAAGCTAATCACACTTATATGTGTCTTTTTATGTTCATGAAAATGAAATTTATTCATTATCATTCTTGTATGATGTTTACAATGAAGTCCATGAGCATATGTAATGAATAAGTCAATTATGATGAGATCATAATACAATGATTATATGTCATTAAATATATGTTTTAAACATTCCTATTCATAGGATATTCGAGAATAACATCGAATTATCCAAAAAAAATAGTAGCATCTGATCTGACTCATAGGATGAGTATGGCTGATCTTGTGGCCATCGGTGAAGAGACACTAAGGATACATAGTTGGTGCTCTTTGAAGAAAGAGTTCACTAAATTGATCTGTATGAATCCCTAAATGATATTATGCCAAATTATCAATTAGGTTAATTCATATAACTGTTGTGTACTTAGTTCTTTGACTTGAGACACCAAAGTCATCTTGTGGATGGATGATCATGTTTTGACTATGACTTACAAATCCCTAGCAGTAGGATCTCCAAAACGTCATAGATTGGATATGACATGAAGTCCTCGAAGGATCATCCGCCCTCGATATTTGAGGAGATCGACTCAAAGAATGAGATGTGATTAAATCCTTGGCTAAGCTAGTACAAATATTAGAGAAGTTGTTCTCGATGATTTCCTACTCTCAATAGTACTAAACTGAGTGCTCGATTAGGGTTTGACAATTAGTCATACCCTAAGTCATTCATGAGTCTCGCATGGATGAAGGATAATATGTACACGGTAGCCAATGACAACAAGGTTCCATGAAAGAGTTATAATATACTTTATATCTCCTAGAGCACGTGGTGTAGCTTGGCACCCACCTGGCTGAAAACTCAATTTATTAAGTTTGACTTATAAGTGTTATTAGGTTGATAGAGTCATTAACTGGTGAGATATATGGACCTAGAGGGTTACACACAGAAGGTCAATAGACGTCGATGGTTATAGACATAATAATAAAAGTTTTTGTGAAAATTATATATTCCTAAAGTCTATAAATAGGGGGAGGATGACCATAATAGAGGTGCCCATGCAAGCTTAGAGGAAATTCTCTCCTCTCTTCTCTTCCTCTCGTGGTGACAAGTGTTCAAGAGGAGATTCGATTGTCTGGAGACTGTGTAGATATCGTTAGAGGTCGGATGCTTGAATGGTTAATGAACTCTTTCGAATGATCCCTGTAAGTATGAATTTTATTCTATACTAAATAATAGGATCAAATAGAATAGATGAATAGCTCATCTATTCTTGGTGCTTCAACTTTTTTGACTGTTTTGATTCAACATCTTCTGCTGCAATCATTGTCTTGGTCAAAAACTTAGAGAGCTTCTCGAGCTTCATAATCTAGAAGTTTATATCCTAAAATTTCCATTGAACCTTCTTTCCATCACTTTAATCACTCATGCCTTATTTTTTTCCATCACCTTCTTCCATTATCATTATCCATTTTAGGATTTGTGGACAAGGAAGATGATTAGTTTTGAGATGGGAGATTGAACGACACCTCTATGAGCTTGTACGTGACACCCTCCAATTGCACTTTGTTTCTCCTCCCCCAATATGATACCTCTTTTTAGTGGTATAGGTGATTAGGGCACCCCACATTGCCAAACTTTGTAAATCACTTCCATCGATTTCCATTTCTCCATTTCTCCTTTAGATTATTAGTAATTTCAACTTGGCAAATATTTTCATTTTTCCTACCCTCATTTAGAATCTATTTCAAGCAAGAAATTTTTTTATCTTGTGCACTGTGATGTATGGGGTTTTTGGTATTACATTTTTTGTTAATGATTTCTCGTGAGCTTAATGGGTGTATCTTTGAGAGACCACACAAAAATTTTGCTTCTCATTTGTTAGTTTGCACTTGAAATATCCACCCATTATCACTTTGCTCCCAAAATTCTTGCCACCGTCTCTCCTTGTATACTGTTCACCAAATCACAAGCCCTCATACTTTTCAATAGACCATGTTTTTGAGTGCAAATATTGCCTTTGCCTTAGACATGGCTTGCACTCTTTTTTTTTTTGAAATCGGAGTCCCCCATTATCTATGATCAGATGCTTTCCTCATCTCCGTCCACCTCGTTAACTGCTGACCTTCCTCTTCTTCCAATGATGAAGTTCCCCCTCATTGCCTCCACCTTGATTTTGAGCTCTTCTCTCTACTTGGTTGGGTGGCCTTTGTCCATGATCATATGCCCAATACATCTAAGTAAGCTTCGAGCTCCCTTAAAGGGTATTTTCAACCCCTTTAAGGCATGTTATCTTATGTAATTATGATAATATTCATGCTAACTAATATTCATGCTTATCTTATGTAATTATGATGCATGTTATTATAGTTTTATGAATTTTCTCCATTGGTATGCCATTTTACTAAAGTCCATATTTTTGTATTATTTAGGGTTAATTATGTGTTTTATTGATGTTTGACCTTTTGCAAGGTCAAAAAATTAGAAATTAACCATTCTCATTGATTTATTTTGACTTTAGTGGATGATTAAAAGAAGAAATTATAAGAAGAGAATGATGGGATGAATAAAAATAAAACTTCAAAGGGATTGACTTAATATTACTTTGAATTCATCCTATTTTCTTCTTAAAATTTATATTTCAAGGGTATAGATTAAAGAAGACTTGATTTGTGATCTAATGGAGAAAATTTGAGGTAAAAAAGAGTTATCGAAATGAAGTTATGAATGTCTGAAATTTATGGATTTTTTTATTTTTTTTTTATTGTTTTTTCTGGTTATTTTGGGATTTTATAAGTTAAAAAAATCACAAAAAATAGTTTTTAATGTGCTGGACCCCCCACGAGGTGACGTGGCATGACGCAGACACATGGCGGCACCACGAGCTGAGGGACCCATGCTAGCCCACGTGGGCGCCTACATGGCGCGTAGCATCACTTGGGCTTAACAGATTAGGCCCACGGGTATAGTAGGCCCAGGGTACAAGTTAAGGGGGCCATACTAAGGCTCATTGGGCGACGAAAGAGCTTAAGAAGCTCTCCCCTTATATACCCAATTTTTTTGTCTCATTTTCTCCGTGTGGGACTAATGTTTTCTTTTGATTTGCAGGCGATGTGGCAGATCGTGGAGCGTCGGATGTCTCGCGCGAGAAGGTGCGCGTCAATCTAGTGGACTTCAGTACACCATATCGCGAATCAAAACACGTGCATACTTTAGAGCCATGGATCACTTAAGTGAAATCCAATGGTTGCGATTTAATCTCACTCTCAGCAAGTAATAGAGCAACACGTGGCTGCATAAGAACACTTCGATGAAGATCAGACGGCGGAAATCATGGAGGACTTGGGCATGCGTCATGGGAAACGTGTCCTCTTATCGCGCGCAACGTGGCAACACCGTGATCACCCAATCAGTCTTCAGCGAATCGGACGGTCCGGATATTTTGCAAGGAAATTCTCTATAAAATGACGTTATCTCTTTTGAAACGATAACTTTTGATTGAAACATGAAAAATTAAGCATTTTTGGAGCAAAATCTTAAGTTCTTTGTGATTCTCTTGCATTCTAGACTCAATTGCGAATGGATTGAGGCAAGTTAATCATGAAATATTGCAGAGAAAATGTTTGGATTCACCCCTTGAACGCCAAATGCACGTTGAAGAAGAAACCGGAGAAATACGCAACAATCAAAGCATTTTGAAGCTCAATCTTTGCGTCAATTGGGTTACTAGTATGATTCCTTTGTAATCCTTGAAAATTTAGGTGGCTTGGATTAGATTTAGATAGGTAATTGGAGTTTAGGAATCGTAAATTTTGTCATTTCGAACAAGGATTTCTCACTGATCTTAAGTCCAATTCAAACAATTTGGGTTTCATTGGGATTCCTTGTTTCAATCAGCTTTCCGTGGATATCTGATTTGTCAATTTTCATCAAGTTTTGACTTTTCAATTTAATGTTTGACCAACCGTTGTTCATTTTTCAATCCGAATTTGGGCATTGACTTTGGAGGGCAATTACTCCTAAATATACAAGATGAAATTGGGTAATTTTGGTTTCTCTAGAATCCTCTAATTGTAAGCTTTCTATCAATATGTGATTTCTTGATCTGGATATCATTTGGTTAGTCAATTTAATAATTTTGACCGAGATCTTAATTTCGGGAATTTTCTGTTGAGTGATTTTAGAAAAATCATAATAAATCCAATTCTTTGTCTAAAAAGTCATGAATTATATATCAAAATTCTTCATTTTCTCTCTCGTTTTCAAATTTTTTAACATAATATTTTCTCACCTTTTTCCTCTCTAATTTTACAGAAAGTCAAAGTCTGGTCAAAATCACCGCTTTGACCTTGACTTTTGACTTTTCTTCTCAAAATATATTTTCAAACTCTTAAAATAACTTATCTCATATATTCATATTATTTTGATTAATAATAAATCAGTTTCATTTCTTCAAAAACCCTAATTAGACTTAAGTTTGACCAAGTCAACTCTTTAAATAAAAGTCAACTGTGCTCTTTGTGGTTTGACCCGATCTCATCGTTGTACTTGATTTCCGATTTTATATATTCGTGAGTTCAGAATTATATTTTTTTTTGCCAACGATCATGTGTTTCAACGACCGCACTAAATCGTTCCGTCAGTCAACATCATCTTTTGCAACTCCACCTCCATCTTTCACATCAATACCTATGCTTGTGGCATCTCATGTACCCCTAGTGAATCCCTCACCTCTGACGAAAGGATTTCATGGGGTCACTGAATTCACCCAAAATTGTGTCAAAACTAATACCAAACTCACCAATTTTATGAAATTATCACAAATTAAGAAGTATAGTGGTGAATAAGGGTTGAATCTATGAAGAAATAAGAGAATTTTGAGATATCTTTTGAAATCAGATCAAATCGGATGATAAACATGTGGTGATAAAAATAAGGAAATTGATATTTTTGGAGAGAAGACTTGAAGGCGAATCCAAAAAATCAAAAATCACTGAATTTGGATCAAGATTTCGTGGAGAAATCGTTGAGTGAATGAGATAAAAATTTCTGAAGTTTAAAATCGTAAAAATCCGAAATGGAAATTGAAATTGACTAAAATTGCGATTTGAAATTGAAATCTAAAGCTATACAAAGGAAGATTAGGATGAAGATCAATTTGTAACCCAAAGATTGTGCTTGAATTGAGCCAATTACTCATTGGATCAAAGGCTTTTCATTCCCAAATTTGAAAACAATGATCGTTGAAGTTCAAGAGTCGATTTCTTCCTATTCTCTCAATGAAATCTCACTCTCAAGCACTATGTCGATTTGGATATTGATCTAGAAGCGATTGGAAGCAAGAGATTCAAAGGAATTTGTGTCTAGATAGTTCTATTACTCGAAAAAAACCCAAGAATGATTTGAGAATGTCGAAGAACATCTCAATTTATAGGGCAAATTGGGCGTAACCGTCGGATGAAACACTTGATCTTTGATCAACGGCTTTGCTGAAATGTAGGAGTGCGAATCGTTATGGCTAAGTTATGGCAATTGGATCGCAGATGAATTGTCAAAATTTTGCCATGTCGCGTGCGTTATAAGTAACGCATCAAACGCTTGATGTTTGATCTTGATCGGATGCTCCAGATGTGTTTCGTTTGGTTTTAATCTCAGTTTTTATAACTCCTCAGATCGACGGCTGAGATTAAATCATTTTAAAAATGATTTCGCCAACAAATAGGACTGTGCCGTGTATCCCCCGCCGTAAGTGAAGATCGATGACTCATCTTCAACGCGCGCATCGGATGCTCCTGCTGCTGCCTTGTCACCTACGCACTTAAAACACGAAACAAAAGTTCCCACATGACAAAAACTAAAAGAGAAAACATGGGTATATAAAGTGTGCCTAATTAAGGAGTTTGTGAAAATCCTTAACAGGGTGCTTTCTCGTTAATCACACACACACGCACACAAGTGCGCACATGTGCACACGAGCACTGGCACACGTGCACACACGCGCACTCGCACACACGCGCACATGTAAATATGTGTGACTCGTGGTGGTCTCATATGGCGTCACGTGGCATGCTTTTTCTTCTCACGTCATGTCAACTCCCATGTCAGCATGAAAAAATAAAAATATTATTTTAAAGAATTTAAATCAAATTAATTCATTTTAAATTCACAAAATTCAAAAAAAAAATCCAAAAAATCCCTAAAAATTAGAAAATTCATATGCTTTAAAATATACCTCCAAATTAATCCAAATTTGTTTCATTGGATCAGAAATTAAATTATCTATTATTCTAAAAATCAAATTGAATATATAAAAAGTGAATACATTTCTATTTAAAAAATAGAGTCATTTGTTTTATATTTTAAAACTTAGAAAAATATATGAGCGTATATAAAATGATTTCTCTTATTATTTAACCTTAAAAATTAATTATAATCTCAAGTAAAGATGGGTTGTAAAAAATATTCTTCTTGATTTATCATAATTAACCCAAAATTAATACATTTTGATATTATAATGCATTTTTCATTGAAATAATAGATAAACACTAAAAATGATAACATGCATTAGAATGGAGTGGTTTATACCTTAATTTGAATTAAGAATCATATATTTTCATGTTTAATTTGCATGTTATCAATCTCCTCCTCCATTGCCTCCTCCATCCCTCCTTCATTACTAAAGGGTTCCTCACTCACAGCTACTACCCCTCCACCATTACCCTTGCCTACTCTTGCTCTAATATTTGTGGCTCCACTTGATACCTCCTCGACCTCGAGCCCAAGTTTGATACCCCTTGCATTACCTATAGATGATCTTCACTTACTCATCTTTCTTTTGAAAGGTAGTGTTCATGTACCCTTTCACCCTATCTCCTACTTTTTCTATTGTTGATTGTAACCCACATATTGGCATTTTCTCTTTCTCTTGCAATCGATTTAATACCCAAGTTGTATATGGAGGCTATGTGACAATTGATAACATGCATCTTTATGCATTTCATTCATTATATTATTTGATGATTCTTAGGCATAATTCATATCATTATTGCTCATACTATAATGTTTTGATGAAATTTTGAATTCATCATATCATATTGTTGATAAGTTGAATTTCTATTAAAATATGGTTATTTTTATGAATTATTGATATTTGACCTTTTTCAAGGTCAACAAAGTGAATTAGTTATCTTTGTATGAGTTTCATAATCATAGGGATGACCAAAGAATGACAAGGACAAAGATGGAAGAAGAAGACAATTAATTTCTCATGCAAATTTATGTTCTTTATCATTTTTATTTTATTTTATTTTGACATGATGAAAAACAAGACAAAACGAAGATCAAAATGGTAAAACTAATTTGTCGAAGGATTTTTCTATGAAAAGATATGATTTTTTAAGTTTTAAATATTTTTCTATAATTATTTATTATTATTTTTTCATTTTTCTAGATTTTTAATGAATTTTTGAAATTTTTTAATGAATTTTCTATTTATCTAAAACTTTTAAGGATTTTTAAAGAATTTTAAAGCAAAAAATTGATAATATATGTGCATGCTGATGTGTCATTGTGGTCACGTGGTGTGACAAGGTGGCACCACGTGGTGCCCGCCAACACCTATGTGGTGCCATTAAGGGGAGTATAAGTTCTTACATGTTCTTTTTGAACCTTATTAGGACTTGATGGGCCCATCTTATTATCAATATATGTGCAAGTCACGATTTTATTTTCGATTATGTTAATGTGGGATTGAGTTTTTTTTTGTGTGCATGTACACGTGGTGACATTTAGGCCATCTGATCTTGTGGAAAGGGTCCGCATGATTGCCTTCATTGTAGTGCGACATGTAGTGCATTGTGGAGCATTGGATCTATGAGCCATTAGATCAATGGCCTCTGATTCATGTGCCTATTTTCTCTCCTTGCAATGAATATGAGGGTGACACATGGGGCAATTGAGAGCGTTCCACACTTGTAAATTTTGATCTCTCACTGAATGAAAATGTGACACCCCGTGCAATTTGGTGGCTTATGACATTGATCAAGATTCAATCCAACAGTTGTGATCAAATTAAGCTATTTTAAGGAAAAGTAAATGGAAAGAAATGCTCCAAGTTGAAATCATGTACCCCATAATCACAATAGAGTTAGCGGTTAAAATTTTGTGGGCATGGTCATCATTTTATGCTATTCAACTCACATTGGCCAATTTAAATTTTGATGCAAAAAGTCATGGTTTTTAATGTTTCATTAGTAGCTTCTAGCATTGGCTAGCCGGTGGAAAGAGAGCACTGATAAATTGCTCTTTATGTATTGAACATCATTTTTAGTGAGTTTTTTCTTTGTTCTATTTATTCCTATTGTTGGATGTAAGTTTTCAAGTTCAGGCAAGATATATAGACTCTCAAAAGAGTGATTGATTGGAGAGCATTGCTAGAGTGAGTTTTTGACTATGAATCTTTAGATTCGGATTTATTCTTTTCGACCTTTTCCATTTTCTCAATATTTTTTGTCCATATTTTCATCTTTTTAACCATAAATGATCATTTCGTTGTTTAATAAAGAATTTATGATCTTCAAAGATCAAAGTGCGTGATCGGTTGATTGCATCTTTTGTGTACATCTCCTTTTTTCATCGATCATCTCTACTTTCTTAATCTAAAAACATCATAGATAATCATTCATTTCAAAATTTTAATCATTTTCTCTATGGATTCTACCTTAATTTTAAATATAATTTTTAACATGTGAACTTGCTCTTTTAATGACCATGATTTTATACTAATTAGTGACCTCATCGAAAGGTGTTCTTGGACTTGGAGTATGTGGTTCTCATCTAGCAAGGGACATGGGTGCTGTTCCCTTGCCTTGATGATACTCTCTCTGGTGGTTTGCCTTAAGTTTTACATATGATTATTTTAGTAGTCATCAATTAAGGGTGGCTCCTCCATCAACTGGATGTCTCTAATTCTTTCTATTATCTAGCCTCACCAAAAAGATGTTCATTGAGCAACCACTCATCAATGCAGTTCCATGGAGGACCGCCAAGGTATGCCACCTCCATCGTGATATTACTGATCATTGTGAGTAAGACCATAGAGAATACTTGTGTAAAGGCCTTCTTGTTGACACATCTTTCTAAATGATATTTGGGTGCACCCAAGTATGTTGTGGGCATTAAATTGGTTTATTGGTAGGAACAATTGGTTCTTGACCAATGGAAGTATGTCTTTGATCTACTTTAAGAGGTTGTACTCCCTGGCTCCAAACCCAATTGTCCCAAATTAATGTTTGATGAGACGAGTCTGCGCAGCCATTGAAAACACGTGGATAAGTGTCAAAAACAAGTCCCAAACTCACAAATTTAAAGTTTTAATCACAAATTAAAGAGTATAGTGGTGAATAAGGGTCGAATCTATGGAGAATTAGGGTATTTTTGAGATATTTTTTAAATTCGATCAAATCGGAATCAAAAATAAAAAATCACTCAGTTTTGATAAAAATTCACGAAGAAATTGGAGAGCAAAAATTGGGTAGAAAATTGATTGCGATGAGAAAAAAGACTGAAATTAAATCTAAAATTAACCTAATCTACGATTCAAAATTGAAAGATAATGATACATCACAAAAGATTAGGATGAAAAAGCATAGTCTAACCTGAAGTCACGCTCGAATTGATCCAATTGATCACTGGATCAAGGGCTTTTCATTTCACGATTTCGAAGACGAAATTCGGCATTCAAGAGGCAATTTCTCCCTGTTCTTTCGACAAAATCTTGATTTCAAACCCTCCTTGAATGCGGAAATAAGTCTAGAAGAGGAAGAAATCAAGAGATTCAACAATTGAGATGTCTAAACAGTATGATAGTTAGAAACATCTAAGAATGATCTACATCGTCGAAGAATATGTGTATTTATAGGCTAATTTGGGCATGGCTGTTGGATTTGGCTCTTCATCTTCAATCAACGGCTCAAATGAAATACTTGGATGTGAATTGTTTCCATTAAGTCACGTTCGTTCAATCAAAGATGGAGCAATCAAATTTTCTTATGTCGCGCATGAAGAAGAAGCTTCACGCGATCGTGTTCGTCAATCGTGAATCGACTTTTGAGATGTCGTCACGCGTCCATTGAAGTTCATATTTAATCTCAACCGTTATAACTCTTCAGATGAACGGCTGAGATTAAATCTCTTTAAAATGAATCGTCGCCTAATCAGACTGTGCCAGGTTAGTGACAATCAATCGTCTTGATTAACTACACGAATCGAATGCTTCCCATTGCGCCACATCACTTGCGAAGATATAAAAAAGGAAGATAGTCACACATAAAAAAAATAAACGCGATTTAACGTGTATATAACGCATGCGGATTAATGGGCTAAGCATATTTCTTGAAAAGGATTCTTAACCCACTAATCACACATATGCACACACACACACACGCACACACGTGCACACACGCAAACACATGCGCACACACATACGCACACACATGCACACACGCAAACACGTGCACGCACATACACACACATACGTTGCCACATGGCATGTGCACATCTCGCCACATGGAAATGCCCTTCCACATCAGCTTCCACGTCAGCGCACAATATAAAACTATTTTTGTATTTTTGAAAAATTGAAAATAAGTCTAAGTAAATTCCAAAAAATTCCATAAAAATCCCTAAAATTTAGAAAATTCATAACTCTCAAAATAAAACTCCAAATTAATCCAAATTTGTTTTATTGGATCAAAAATTAAATAATCTATCATTTTAGAAAGTCAAATTTAATAAATAACTAGAGAATAAATTTTTACTTATAAAATACACTCATTTCTTTTAGAAAATAAAACTTAGAAAAATATATGAGTATAAAAAAAATATTTTATCTTATTATTTAACATTAAAACCTAATTATGATCTCAAATCTAGATGAGAATAATCTACTCTAAAATATATTCTTTAAAATTATATAATTATCCCTAAAATAATACATTTTGAGATTATAACTTAAAAATGTATGAAGTGATAGATAAGCACTCAAAGTATGATAATATGCATAAGAATGAAATGTTTTATGCATTAATTTGCATTAATAATCATATAATTGCAAGTTAAAATTGCATGTTATCAGTGTTAGACATGGTTTTTGGGAATCTTCTCCTCCTTTTCTTAAAAATTTTCATGTCTATCATAGACTTGTCGGGAGGCTTAGTTATTTGGCTATTACTCACCGAAACATTGCTTATATGAAGAGTTTTCTATGTTACTTTATGCATGTTCCTCAGGAGATTCGTTGACATGCCGCTCTTTGTCTTCTTGCCTATTTGAAGCATGTCCCTAGGCATAAAATCCTTTATTAGTGCCATGGTCACCTTAATGTTGAAGGATATTTAGACTCCAACTATGCCAACTAGTGACCAGAATTTTACCTCTAGTTTCTTCAACTACATTGGTGGAAATCATGTGACTTGGTGGAGTCACAAGCAGTGTGTGATCTCTCTCTCAAGTGCAAAAGCCAAGTACTTGGCTAAGACCTAGCCGTTTCTAAGATGCAATGGCTTTCTAGCTACTTCAGGAGCTTGGCTTTCTAGTGTAGGGGTCATGCCAATAATTTGTGATAATCCTGCTGCCATCTTTCTCATCAATAAACCTACCTTCCATGAGTGCACCAATCCCATTGAGATGGATCCCCACGTTATTCCTAACAACGTGCTTGACAGTCTCATCATTACTCCTCATGCTATCTCATCGAGTCAACTTGTGAACATTCTAAGGGGTTAAGCGATAAAATCTATGACTCCTTTTTCAAGTTGGGCTTATTTGATCCTATGCTCTAGCTTGATGGGGAGTGAGAGAAAATATGGACTTTTAAGGGCATTTCTATTAGATTCCTCTTTCTTACTCCTCTCTCTCTTCCTATTGCTTGCAAGTAGGTTTTACATATGATTCGAGATCCCTCTCTCCCTCTCCTTCTGCCATTCTTCTTCTTCCAATTTCTTCCTTGTGTTCAATGATATAGACTTGATTCCTCAAATTTAATTTAAAATTTTGGCGCATCAAGTCAAGAGTTGAAGTGTCCAAGTGGGGGATGATGCCATGTTACCTTTGACGTTCAACAGTTGTTAGGTGACAACGGTGACAACCGTTTGAGTTTTAGAAAGATTATAATGGTCAATAGGAGGCCCCTCGTCACCGTTTGTTGATGGTTGTTAGATGAAAATCCCTTCTTTTAGAAAAATGTATCGGCATATAGGATTCTGCTACATCATGCTCATTAATGATACATTTTTAAAGTCATGATAGCCAATTGTGGGCTGCCACATCACTTTCTTAACTAATTCAAAAAAGGTTCGATCAAGGGTTGTGATAGCGCTAGGTAGCATAGTCACCTCAATAGGTTTAGAGACCCTTTAAAAATAATTTCTAATAAAGAAAATATTTTTCTTGTTTTAAAAATTTCTTTGTTAATGATTTTAACATCCAAAACTCTAGTCTATCGATGTAACACTTATTATCACATTAGAGGAAATTATACACCCACAAATATCTTGTTGAATAGGGACTTAGGTGAGCAAATTGGCGAGTTATAGTTGTCTAGATTAGGAAGTAAAAATTCAGATTTTTTTTCAAAGTCTGATTATTCAAAGATAAGAAATCAAAAAGTCAAAAATAAGAAAAGAAATTCAAAGCCAAAGATTTAGAATCAAAGAAATTACAAATAGAGGTAGAAAACCAAAGATTTAGAGTCATGGAGTCTAAGAAGACAATTTTAAAAAAACGTCAAAATCAATAAATTAGGAAGTAAAAATGAAAGATGAATACAAAGTTAAGGTCAAACAGAGAAAGTCAAAGTCAAAGTCAAAGTCAAGAGAAAGTTGATGTCAAAGTTATTTTAATAAGAGAATCCTTTTGCTTATATTTTAATGCTAGTTCATTCTATTTTAATTTATTCAATTTTCATTATTATATTGCCCATGTAGTTGTGCTTTGTTTCACTAAAATCCTAGATATTTTATTGACTTTAAGGATCTAGCAAAAGTTAGGACACCTTCGATAGTTGTACTTGACTAAGAAGGCAAGGGAAGGATACTTTGGAAGTTTGATCATCGACTTAGGGTGAGTTATGGTTATCTTTGTTTGCTTTTGTGTGAGAGTCATGCCATATGGGCAAACATCATTGATCTACTTATCCTTCTACTGATTCTAGTCCATCATCTTGAGCATTTTACCTCATTCATTTTGACTTTTGGGGTCTCTCTAGAAAATATGGAATGATGACCAAGTCTCAAGAAATTTAGAGAAGCAAAATGGCTTGAAGGGGTTAGGCATAGGCTAGTAGAGATCTTAAAGTGGACCTACGTGTTACTTGGAGAGCTTAAAGTTGATCTTAAAATCATAACATATTGTATCTCTGAGCATCGTAACTTTTTAGCACTTTGCCTTAAATTATTTGGAGTTTTCTGGACTCTTGGATGCTTGGACAACATGAATTAGGACATGAAACTAGAGTATAAACTTCTCTTTCTTCAAGAAGCCATGAGGTATGAGAAAAATCAAGGAACAAAAATCTTGAACTAGAGAAGATAAATATTTCTATCAATTTAATCAACATTCCCCCCTTAAAAGGTCCAACATGCTATCATGACTCTCAAGGTGGACTGAAAATGTCTATCTAGCCTATCAGTCACAAAGCCATAATATTTGATAACACACAGTCTTCTTGTGAAGAAAACCGTCACATACCTTATTTGAAATGTGCATGGAATTGATATTTGGTGTTGAAGGACCTTATCATACATTTAATGATAATCCATCTCAACATATTTGGCAGTCTCATGTAAAGTTTCATTTTTGGAGATGAAAATGATAATTTCATTATTGATAACGTGTCAATTATGCATTCAATTCCATCATTATGAACAGATCTTAATGCATAATTCTTGCTAATATGATCATGTTATAATGTTTTTATGATATTTTTGCATTCATCATGTCATCCTTCTTATATACTCAATTTGCATCTATTAAAGTTTAATAAGGTATAAACACAAGTATGTCATATCATGCATCATTTTCTTATTCATTATATCATGAGACTAGCCTTATTTGAATTTTAGGTTGAGGTACTAAATTCTCACATTTCCTATGAGTGTATGGATGCAAATACATAGGTACATGACTAGGAAATCAGAGATGATAAAGAGGATGAGAGAGAGAAAGAAAAAAACTCTCCACCAAATGTGGATATAATGTCGACCCTATCATCATGAAAGCAGCAGTTGACTATGTTTTCATTTGATAGATTTTGAAATTTTAGTATGATCCAAAATTAGTAGTAAGGTCAAGTCAGGTCAACCTCCTTACTTCGTAGAGAGGTTGAACCAAACTCAACCTTTTGAAATAATTTATTTAGCTCTTTTCATGATTTAAGGAATTTATAGATGAAAAAATGGAAAATTTTATTTTTAATATAATAGAGAAAATTTGGTGTAAAAAAGAGTTATATTTTTGAGAAATTGAGTTTTCAAAGTTAGGAAAAATTTCAAAATTTTTTAGAGACTTTTTACAATTTTTTTTAGAAATTTAAATGGTATTAAAAGAGTTTTTATAAAGGGAGAATGGTGGCAAGAAATGAAGCTTCAGTACATGGCACTATAGTGGAGGACACTTGGGCACAAGTGCATGAGTGTGGGGCCCAAGTGGCTGCATGACATGCTTGCCTAGTGCAACATAAGAGATAGAGAGATTGATTGAAATATAGGCTCACTACATATTGCCCATTGTAAATGACCAGCATACCCTCTATTTTTAATTAAGATTTCATTAAATGTGGCCCACGTTGGATCAAATAAGAGGGTCACCATGCAAGCACGTGTGGGTTCATCCTAGTGCTCTGATTGGCTGGGCCAATTGAAGCTTGTCAATCAATAAACTTGGGTCCACGAAATTTATAAAGAGGGTGCTATTTTCTTGATGTCATGACCAATTCGATTGCGACACAGGGCTGCAACAAGGTACGTTGATAAGAACATGATGGTTTTCATTACTTTGAACTTTTTCTCTCTTAATAAATCAAGCCACATGTTGCTTTTTGGACCCGACGATCATGTTTAGAAAATTCTCATTTGACTTGGGGATTTTAAATAGAAAAGAGGTTTGAGACATGTTTCACATTATCAATGGATCTGATCAGAATGAAATGTTCAAATGGATGAGATCGGGGGTTCTTTTAATAAAAGACTAATACCCCTTTTGTGTCAAATGCATCATACAATATTGTGAAAGTGACAAATAAAGGAATTTCACTCTTATCATCTCACTAAAGGAGGGCCATTCATACATTTTTCTCAAGGAAGTGAGTCATTTTGCGATACTTGGGAAAGATTGAAGGATTTAACTTTTATATTTCATCATCATGGATTGAGTAGATGGAAATTATTGAGTTTTTTTTATCATGTCTTATGATGAAGCTAAAATTGAATTGATAGGGCCTGTGGATGATTACATTTAGATAAAGAACATTTTGAAATGGAAGAGTTTATAGAAATGTTGACAAATATTGAAATAAAAATAAGTTGATGCTTTCAAAACATAGAGACATCATCAGAGAAAGTCATAGATGTGATGCAAATGTTTATGACTAACTCTAATATTTAGACTGTTCAAAATGTTTCTTGTTCAATGTGTTTTAGTATAAGTCATGCGGATGGTGAATGTGTTGAAAACATCAAAGAGAATGCATGGAGTTATGCGACTTATTACTATCCATGGCATGGATGTAAAACACACCAACTACCACTAGGATTCTTGACCACTATCTCCTCCCAAACCCTAATTTCACAAATGTCATCGCAATCAATTGATTGAAAATAACTGTAATCACTGTATCCTGGAGGAAATGATGAACATCATTGAGCAATTGTCAAAGCTAGTGAAAAACATGAGTGAGAAATTGAGTGATATGGTGAGCAAAGTGGGGAAACTCAAAATGACAAATCTTAACCAATTCAACCCCAACATTGACATTGTGGGAGGTAAAACAAATTATGTTGATTACAATCAAGGTACATTCTTCCCTCAACCCATGATTAATTTTGAAACATATCTTTCGATATCCATGGATCAATATCTTTAGAAATGTAGATAACCATGCATCAATATCTTAAGAAATGCATTATGTCAGCTCTAGCTTGAATGAAAAGTCATGATTCTATCCTTATGAGAAAAGCTTTGAAGATGAAATACAACAAAATGATATTGAAAAATAAAATGATGTTATTTTCGAGGATAGTGATCCAATTGTGCCCAATTGATCTATTTATATGATATGTGAGGATAAAAAATGTTACATGGATGATGATTTCTCTTTGAATGAAATAATGGAATATTGTTAGAAAGATATTTGTATGGAGAATGTTTAAGATGGATTTGGCAAAAACTTTACAGATGCGAGATGATGAATATGTTGAGGAGTTCCTAATCAATGAAGGAGAACAATGTTAGAGGGAATCATTTGATGAAATTATTTCAGAATTTTATCTGCTATTTTCATATTTTCAAAGTGACACTTTGATGATTGTAAAAGAAAATTATGAAAAACAAAGGATTAGTGGTGACGAAGAACAATTGATGTAAAGGAAGAAGTCAAGGTTCTGTAATTGTTAGAATGAGGGTATTAAATGAACAAAATAGAACTTCTTGAACCAATTTATTAAAAGAACGCGTGATAGAAGGAACTTAAAGAAGACTTTTCTCCTAATTGGCATAACCATTTTATTGAGAATAAATCCTATTTCATTAGATTTCTTTCAGCTCACCCTCATCTCTTTGGAATCTAGCTCAAGTTACCCATGAGGAGATATGCTCTACTTATTTGCAAAACCATCGATGCCAAAGGTAAATTTACAACAAAGGTATGCTGCATGTTTACATGAAACATAATATGAGGATATTCAGCCAACGACTACAGGAAGAAAAATATTTCATATCGAATGGCATTGTGTTCCTAAGCATTTAGGGGTATTGTGTTTTAGGTTGGTGTGGCACACAAGTGAAATATCTCGATCATAATGATTCTCTTGGTGCATGTATACAAATTTTTTGTGCTAAAATAGAATGAATGGAAACATTACAGAAAAATATGAAAACGAGCATTAAAAATACGGTATAGAACTGATTAATAGTAATTAAAAGCATGTAAGAATGGTTGGTTATCAGTGTGTCCTTCATAATTCATAAATAAGGAAAAAAGAATGAATAGACATAAATTTTGAAGACTTGATACTGAGGATTGAGACGAATAATTATGTTCATGGATAGTTGAGATGAGTTTTATATTCATGAAAACTAGAAAATAAACTAGATCATGTGTAAAACTTTATCCTTAATTGCACTCTACTCAGCATATAATATACGTAAATATCAAATCAAATAATCATCTGCATAAAACAATGCAAATCAATTTAAATTGTTATATTGTTTTTATGAACAGAAACCACTAAAAGATCTAGTCATGTCTCTTGGACGAGAACATGAAACAATATGGTTCAGATCTTGTATTTGTTAATTATTAAAAATCAGTATCGTTATTTTATTTTTTAATTATTAAAAATTAGTATAGTTATTTTATTTTTCTATATTCCCAATTGGTCAGTGGTGGTCCTACGACGCTGCCGTTGAGACGGATCTGACCGGTGAGGACGCCACCGGTGTAGCCAAGCTTTCACCACCATGGCAGCAGCTGGAACTTCTTCAGGAAACGATCGTTATCGAAGTGGTTGACAAGAACTTGAAGCGCCGTGAGGGGGCTGTCCAGGAGGGCCTGGTCGGACTGAGAACAGCCCTCGGTGCTCTAACAAGAGTCCGTAGTAGCTGTTATCGAGGACCAGGGAGAAGGTGGGTCCATCGGCACGCTTACGCCCGTAGTTCCTGTTCTTCACTTTTAAGCTCTCTGCGTAGACCGGATCCAGCGTCAGGGTCCGGTACCTCTGCGTCGAGTCTATTGCCTGAACGCGGCGCAGTCAGCCTTGCCGATGGAGTGGGCGCCAGAGAGTAGTGACTGCTAAATCCTCCTGCGCGACAGCTTGTCTGCACATTACTTGGTCAACGAGGCGAGGGTAAAAGTGGGGGAGGCAAGTTCGCGAACGTTTCAGTTGCCAAGGATATTCTTCCGTCCCTCCTTCCGGAAGGCAGGTCGTAGTAGATTCCTTTGCTCTACATAGAGTGAGGATGATATCGTCAAATGAAGAGATAGAAGAGATAGAGCTAGATAATGAGTGATGTTTCGTAGGGTTAGGATCTGCAGTCGGACACTGTCTCTTGCATGGCTGAAGGCAATGATATCGCGGCGCATGAGACCTACCTCTCTGCAGAGTGGCTTCAAGCCGGGTTTTCGCGTTAGTGATGATGTCGAAACCTTGCAGACTAGGAGTTGTTGATGGGCGAGTCCTTTCTTCCGCACGGTTGCCATTAACAGAGTCCAGGAGGATCGACGCATCGCAGCCTCAGCATAGATTTAAGGAACCCGAGAGAGTTTTCTTTTAAACGGATGATAAAAACGCTTACCCCTGACGAAGCAGTCATGGAAATACATGCGCACGAAGTCCGCCAGAATACCCTCATCATTTCTAAATGCTTTGAC
>CM044103.1:14225574-14268965 GCA_024174645.1 Lemna minuta
CAAAATTAATACATTTTGATGTTATAATGCATTTTCATTGAATAATAGATAAACACTATGATAACATGCATTAGAATGGAGTGGTTTATACCTTAATTTGAATTAAGAATCATATATTTTCTATGTTTAATTTGCATGTTATCAATCTCCTCCTCCATTGCCTCCTCCATCCCTCCTTCATTACTAAAGGGTTCTCACTCACAGCTACTACCCCTCCACCATTACCCTTGCCTACTCTTGCTCTAATATTTGTGGCTCCACTTGATACCTCCTCGACCTCGAGCCCAAGTTTGATACCCCTTGCATTACCTATAGATGATCTTCACTTACTCATCTTTCTTTTTGAAAGGTAGTGTTCATGTACCCTTTCACCTCTATCTCCTACTTTTTTTCTATTGTTGATTGTAACCCACATATTGGCATTTTCTCTTTCTCTTGCAATCGATTTAATACCCAAGTTGTATATGGAGGCTATGTGACAATTGATAACATTCATCTTTATGCATTTCATAATTATTTTATTTGATGATTCTTAGGCATAATTCATATCATTATTGCTCATACTATAATGTTTTGATGAAATTTTGAATTCATCATATCATATTTTTGATAAGTTTAATTTCTATTAAAATATGTTTATTTTTATGAATTATTGAAATTTGACCTTTTTCAAGGTCAACAAAGTGAATTAGTTATCTTTGTATGAGTTTCATAATCATAGGGATGACCAAAGAATGACAAGGACAAAGATGGAAGAAGAAGACAAGTAATTTCTCATGAAATTTATGTTCTTTATCATTTTTATTTTATTTTATTTTGACATGATGAAAAAAAAGACAAAACGAAGATCAAAATGGCAAAACTAATTCGTTGAAGGATTTTTCTATGAAAAGATATGATTTTTTAAGTTTTAACGATTTTTCTATAATTATTTTTTCATTTTTCTAGATTTTTAATGAATTTTTGCAATTTTTTTAATGAATTTTCTATTTATCTAAAACTTTTAAGGATTTTTAAAGAATTTTAAAGCAAAAAATTGATAATATATGTGCATGCTGATGTGTCATCGTGGTCATGTGGTGTGACAAGGTGGCACCACGTGGTGCCCGCCAACACCTATGTTCAGAGGCCATTAAGGGGAGTATAAGTTCTTAAATGTTCTTTTTGAACCTTATTAGGACTTGATGGGCCCATCTTATTATCAATATATGTGCAAGTCACGATTTTATTTTCGATTATGTAAATGTGGGATTGAGTTTTTTTTTTTTGCATGTACACGTGGTGACATTTAGGCCATCTGATCTTGTGGAAAGGGTCCGCATGATTGCCTTCATTGTAGTGCGACATGTAGTGCATTGTGGAGCATTGGATCTATGAGCCATTAGATCAATGGCCTTTGATTCATGTGCCTATTTTCTCTCCTTGCAATGAATATGAGGGTGACACATGGGGCAATTGAGAGCGTTCCACACTTGTAAATTTTGATATCTCACTGAATGAAAATGTGACACCCCGTGCAATTTGGTGGCTTATGACATTGATCAAGATTCAATCCAATAGTTGTGATCAAGTTAAGCTATTTTAAGGAAAAGTAAATGGAAAGAAATGCTCCAAGTTGAAATCATGTACCCCATAATCACAATAGAGTTAGCGGTTGAAATTTTGTGGGCATGGTCATCATTTTATGCTATTCAACTCACATAGGCCAATTTAAATTTTGATGCAAAAAGTCATGGTTTTTTTAATGTTTCATTAGTAGCTTCTAGCATTGGCTAGCGGTGGAAAAGAGAGCACTGATAAATTGCTCTTTATGTATTGAACATCATTTTTAGTGAGTTTTTTCTTTGTTCTATTTATTCCTATTGTTGGATGTAAGTTTTCAAGTTCAGGCAAGATATATAGACTCTCAAAAGAGTGATTGATTGGAGAGCATTGCTAGAGTGAGTTTTTGACTATGAATCTTTAGATTCAGATTTATTCTTTTCGACCTTTTCCATTTTCTCAATATTTTTTGTCCATATTTTCATCTTTTTAACCATAAATGATCATTGCGTTGTTTAATAAAGAATTTATGATCTTCAAAGATCAAAGTGCGTGATCGGTTGATTGCATCTTTTGTGTACATCTCCTTTTTTCATCGATCATCTCTACTTTCTTAGTCTAAAAACATCATAGATAATCATTCATTTCAAACTTTTAATCATTTTCTCTATGGATTCGACCTTAATTTTAAATATAATTTTTAATATGTGAACTTGCTCTTTTAATGACCATGATTTTATACTAATTAGTGACCTCATCGAAAGGTGGTCTTGGACTTGGAGTATGTGGTTCTCATCTAGAAAGGGACATGGGTGCTGTTCCCTTGCCTTGATGATACTCTCTCTGGTGGTTTGCCTTAAGTTTTACATATGATTATTTTAGTAGTCATCAATTAAGGGTGGCTCCTCCATCAACTGGATGTCTCTAATTCTTTCTATTATCTAGCCTCACCAAAAAGATGTTCATTGAGCAACCACTCACCAATGTAGTTCCATGGAGGACCGCCAAGGTATGCCACCTCCATCGTGATATTACTGATCATTGTGAGTAAGACCATAGAGAATACTTGTGTAAAGGCCTTCTTGTTGACACATCTTTCTAAATGATATTTGGGTGCACCCAAGTATTTTGTGGGCATTAAATTGGTTTATTGGTAGGAACAATTGGTTCTTGACCAATGGAAGTATGTCTTTGATCTACTTTAAGAGGTTGTACTTCCTGGCTCCAAACCCAATTGTCCCAAATTAATGTTTGACGAGACGAGTCTGCGCAGCCATTGAAAACACGTGGATAAGTGTCAAAAACAAGTCCCAAACTCACAAATTTAAAGTTATAATCACAAATTAAAGAGTATAGTGGTGAATAAGGGTCGAATCTATGGAGAATTAGGGTATTTTCGAGATATTTTTTAAATTCGATCAAATCGGAATCAAAAATAAAAAACACTCAATTTTGATAAAAATTCACGAAGAAATTAGAGAGCAAAAATTAGGTAGAAAATTAATTGCGATGAGAAAAAAGACTGAAATTAAATCTAAAATTAACCTAATCTACGATTCGAAATTGAAAGATAATGATACATCACAAAAGATTAGGATGAAAAGCATAGTCTAACCCGAAGTCACGCTCGAATTGATCCAATTGATCACTAGATCAAGGGCTTTTCATTTCACGATTTCGAAGACGAAATTCGGCATTCAAGAGGCAATATCTCCCTGTTCTTTCGACAAAATCTTGATTTCAAACCCTCCTTGAATGCGGAAATAAGTCTAGAAGAGGAAGAAATCAAGAGATTCAACAATTGAGATGTCTAAACAGTATGATAGTTAGAAACATCTAAGAATGATCTACATCGTCAAAGAATATGTGTATTTATAGGCTAATTTGGGCATGGCTGTTGGATTTGGCTCTTCATCTTCAATCAACGGCTCAAATGAAATACTTGGATGTGAATTGTTTCCATTAAGTCACGTCCGTTCAATCAAAGATGGAGCAATAAAATTTTCTTATGTCGCGCATGAAGAAGAAGCTTCACGCGATCGTGTTCGTCAATCGTGAATCAAATTTTGAGATGTCGTCACGCGTCCATTGAAGTTCATATTTAATCTCAACCGTTATAACTCTTCAGATGAACGGCTGAGATTAAATCTCTTTAAAATGAATCGTCGCCTAATCAGACTGTGCCAGGTTAGTGACAATCAATCGTTTTGATTAACTACACGAATCGAATGCTTCCCATTGCGCCACATCACTTGCGAAGATATAGAAAGGAAGATAGTCACACATAAAAAAATAAACGCGATTTAACGTGTATATAACGCATGCGGATTAATGGGCTAAGCATATTTCTTGAAAAGGATTCTTAACCCACTAATCACACATATGCACACACACACACACGCACACACGTGCGCACACACATACGCACACACGTGCACACATGCAAACACGTGCACGCACATACGCACACATACGTTTCCACATGGCATCTGCACATCTCGCCACATGGAAATGCCTTTCCTCATCAGCTTCCATGTCAGCGCACAATATAAAACTATTTTTGTATTTTTGAAAAATTGAAAATAAGTCTAAGTAAATTCCAAAAAATTCCATAAAAATCCCTATAATTTAGAAAATTGATAACTTTCAAAATAAAACTCCAAATGAATCCAAATTTGTTTTATTGGATCAAAAATTAAATAATCTATCATTTTAGAAAGTCAAATTTAATAAATAACTAGAGAATAAATTTTTACTTATAAAATACACTCATTTATTTTAGAAAATAAAACTTAGAAAAATAAATTAGTATATAAAACATATTTTATCTTATTATTTAACATTAAAACCTAATTATGATCTCAAATCTAGATGAGAATAATCTACTCTAAAATATATTCTTTAAAATTATATAATTATCCCTTAAATAATACATTTTGAGATTATAACCTAAAAATGTATGAAGTGATAGATAAGCACTCAAAGTATGATAATATGCATAAGAATGAAATGTTTTATGCATTAATTTGCATTAATAATCATATAATTGCAAGTTAAAATTGCATGTTAATAATGTTAGACATGGTTTTTGGGAATCTTCTCCTCCTTTTCTTAAAAATGTTCATGTCTATCATAGACTTGTCGGGACGCTTAGTTATTTGGCTATTACTCATCGAAACATTGCTTATATGAAGAGTTTTCTATGTTGCTTTATGCATGTTCCTCAGGAGATTCGTTGACATGCCGCTCTTTGTCTTCTTGCCTATTTGAAGCATGTCCCTAGGCATAAACTCCTTTATTAGTGCCATGGTCACCTTAATGTTGAAGGATATTTAGACTCCAACTATGCCAACTAGTGACCAGAATTTTACCTCTAGTTTCTACAACTACATTGGTGGAAATCATGTGACTTGGTGGAGTCACAAGCAGTGTGTGATCTCTCTCTCAAGTGCAAAAGCCAAGTACTTGGCTAAGACCTAGCCGTTTCTAAGATGCAATGGGTATACTAGCTACTTCAGGAGCTTGGCTTTCTAGTGTAGGGGTCATGCCAATAATTTGTGATAATCCTGCTGCCATCTTTCTCATCAATAAACCTACCTTCCATGAGTGCACAAATCCCATTGAGATGGATCCCCACGTTATTCCTAACAACGTGCTTGACAGTCTCATCATTACTCATGCTATCTCATCGAGTCAACTTGTGAACATTCTAAGGGGTTAAGCGATAAAATCTATGACTCCTTTTTCAAGTTGGGCTTATTTGATCCTATGCACTAGCTTGATGGGGAGTGAGAGAAAATATGGACTTTTAAGGGCATTTCTATTAGATTCCTCTTTCTTACTCCTCTCTCTCTTCCTATTGCTTGCAAGTAGGTTTTACATATGATTCGAGATCCCTCTCTCCCTCTCCTTCTGCCATTCTTCTTCTTCCAATTTCTTCCTTGTGTTCAATGATATAGACTTGATTCCTCAAATTTAATTTAAAATTTTGGCGCATCAAGTCAAGAGTTGAAGTGTCCAAGTGGGGGATGATGCCATGTTACCTTTGACGTTCAACAGTTGTTAGGTGACAACGGTGACAACCGTTTGAGTTTTAGACAGATTATAATGGTCAATAGGAGGCCCCTCGTCACCGTTTGTTGATGGTTGTTAGATGAAAATCCCTTCTTTTAGAAAAATGTATCGGCATATAGGATTCTGCTACATCATGCTCATTAATGATACATTTTTAAAGTCATGATATCCAATTGTGGGCTGCCACATCACTTGCTTAACTAATTCAAAAAAGGTTCGATCAAGGGTTGTGATAGCGCTAGGTAGCATAGTCACCTCAATAGGTTTAGAGACCCTTTAAAAATAATTTCTAATAAAGAAAATCTTTTTCTTGTTTTAAAAATTTCTTTGTTAATGATTTTAACATCCAAAACTCTAGTCTATCGATGTAACACTTATTATCACATTAGAGGAACTTATACACCCACAAATATCTTGTTGAATAGGGACTTAGGTGAGCAAATTGGCGAGTTCTAGTTGTCTAGATTAGGAAGTAAAAATTCAGATTTTTTTTCAAAGTCTGATTATTCAAAGATAAGAAATCAAAAAGTCAAAAATAAGAAAAGAAATTCAAAGCCAAAGATTTAGAATCAAAGAAATTACAAATAGAGGTAGAAAACCAAAGATTTAGAGTCATGGAGTCTAAGAAGACAATTTTAAAAAAACGTCAAAATAATAAATTAGGAAGTAAAAATGAAAGATGAATACAAAGTTAAGGTCAAACAGAGAAAGTCAAAGTCAAGAGAAAGTTGATCTCAAAGTTATTTTAATAAGAGAATCCTTTTGCTTATATTTTAATGCTAGTTCACTCTAAGCAAGTAAATCATTCATACATTTTTCTCAAGCAAGTGAGTCATTTTGCGATACTTGGGAAAGATTGAAGGATTTAAATTTTATATTTCATCATCATGGATTGAGTAGATGGAAATTATTGAGTTTTTTTTATCATGTCTTATGATGAAGCTAAAATTGAATTGATAGGGCCTGTGGAGGATTACATTTAGATAAAGAACATTTTGAAATGGAAGAGTTTATAGAAATGTTGACAAATATTGAAATAAAAATAAGTTGATGCTTTCAAAACATAGAGACATCATCAGAGAAAGTCATAGCTGTGATGCAAATGTTTATGACTAACTCTAATATTTAGACTGTTCAAAATGTTTCTTGTTCAATGTGTTTCTTGTTCAATGTGTTTTAGTATAAGTCATGCGGATGGTGAATGTGTTGAAAACATCAAAGAGAATGCATGGAGTTATGCGACTTCTTACTATCCATGGCATGGATGTAAAACACACCAACTACCACTAGGATTCTTGACCACTATCTCCTCCCAAACCCTAATTTCACAAATGTCATCGCAATCAATTGATTGAAAATAACTGTAATCACTGTATCCTGGAGGAAATGATGAACATCATTGAGAAATTGTCAAAGCTAGTGAAAAACATGAGTGAGAAATTGAGTGATATGGTGAGCAGAGTGGGGAAACTCAAAATGACAAATCTTAACCAATTCAACCCCAACATTGACATTGTGGGAGGTAAAACAAATTATGTTGATTACAATCAAGGTACATTCTTCCCTCAACCCATGATTAATTTTGAAACATATCTTTCGATATCCATGAATCAATATCTTTAGAAATGTAGATAACCATGCATCAATATCTTTAGAAATGTATTATGTCAGCTCTAGCTTGAATGAAAAGTCATGATTCTATCCTTATGAGAAAAGCTTTGAAGATGAAATACAACAAAATGATATTGAAAAATAAAATGATGTTATTTTCGAGGATAGTGATCCAATTGTGCCCAATTGATCTATTTATATGATATGTGAGGATAAAAAATGTTACATGGATGATGATTTCTCTTTGAATGAAATAATGGAATATTGTTAGAAAGATATTTGTATGGAGAATGTTTAAGATGGATTTGGCAAAAAAACTTTACAGATGCAGATGATGAATATGTTGAGGAGTTCCTAATCAATGAAGGAGAACAATGTTAGAGGGAATCATTTGATGAAATTATTTCAGAATTTTATCTGCTATTTTCATATTTTCAAAGTGACACTTTGATGATTGTAAAAGAAAATTATGAAAAACACAGGATTAGTGGCGACGAAGAACAATTGATGTAAAGGAGGAAGTCAAGGTTCTGTAATTTTTAGAATGAGGATATTAAATGAACAAAATAGAACTTCTTGAACCAATTTATTAAAAGAATGCGTGATAGAAGGAACTTAAAGAAGACTTTTCTACTAATTGGCATAACCATTTTATTGAGAATAAATCCTATTTCATTAGATTTCTTTCAGCTCACCCTCATCTCTTTGGAATCTAGCTCAAGTTACCCACGAGGTGATATGCCCTACTTATTTGCAAAACCATCGATGCCAAAGGTAAATTTACAATAAAGGTATGCTGCATGTTAACATGAAACATAATATGAGGATATTCAGCCAACGACTACAGGAAGAAAAATATTTCATATCGAATGGCATTGTGTTCCTAAGCATTTAGGGGTATTGTGTTTTAGGTTTGTGTGGCACTCAAGTGAAATATCTCGATCATAATGATTCTCTTGGTGCATGTATAAAAATTGTTTGTGCTAAAATAGTGAATGGAAACATTACAGAAAAATATGAAAACGAGCATTAAAAATACGGTATAGAACTGATTAATAGTAATTAAAATGCATGTAAGAATGGTTGGTTATCAGTGTGTCCGTCCTAATTCATAAATAAGGAAAAAATAATGAATAGACATAAATTTTGAAGACTTGATACTGGGGAAATTGAGACAAATAATTATGTTCATGGATAGTTGAGATGAGTTTTATATTCATGAAAACTAGAAAATAAACTGGGTCATGTGTAAAACTTTATCCTTAATTGCACTCTACTCAGCAGATAATATACGTAAATATCAAATCAAATAATCATTTGCACAAAAGAATGGAAATCAATTTAAATTGTTATATTGTTTTGATGAACAGAAACCACTAAAAGATCTAGTCATGTCTCTTGGACGAGAACATGAGACAATATGGTTTTGATCTTTTATTTTTTAATTATTGAAAATGAGTATAGTTATTTTATTTTTCTATATTCCCAATTGGTCAGTGGTGGTCCTCATAATTCTGGATCTTCACGTGTAGGTCAATTAGTATTGCAAATCTACGGTCCTCGATCTTGGCACGAGTTGTTGAACTTCCATAAGAGTAGCTTTTAGCCTCCAAATCCGAATTGCCTGGCAGCTGAAGATCCGAACCTGGTCTGAAAAGACGAAGATTTGCCAGCTAGAGGTAGGAATTTTTTATTCCCGATGGGTTATACGATACATGACAGAGTCATAAATATTCCCGATCAGTCGCCAGAAGTATAATAATCATGGATGCTGTCCGGTGAACTGTCACTTTCATGAAAACCAGAGCCCCGAATGGGAAGAATACGATTCAATGCCTTTCGGCGGATGACAGATTCCACGCTGATTATCTTTTTCCGTTAAATTTGACTTCCAGAGAGACACTCGAAGATGTTTTGACGTTGGAAAACAAACACCAACTCTTTATTTCAACTCCTATTGGACAGTAGCATTCACATATCGGAGACATCGACCTCTGCGTTGACTTCATTGACGACGCTGCAGTTGAGACGGATCTCACCTGCCGTCCCGGTGAGGACGTCGATGTAGCCAAGCTTCACCATAGCAGCAGCGAACTTCTTCAGGAAACGATCGTTATCGAAGTGGTTGACAAGAACTTGAAGCGCCGTGAGGGGGCTGTCCAGGAGAGCCTGGTCGGACGAGAACAGCCCTCGGTGCTCTAACAAGAGTCCGTAGTAGCTGTTATCGAGGACCAGGGGAGAAGGTGGGTCCATCGGCACGCTTACGCCCGTAGTTCCCGGGGGACACTTCAATTTAAGCTCCTCTGCGTAGACCGGATCCAGCGTCGGGTCCGGTACCTCTGCGTAGAGTCTATTGCTGAACGCGGCGCAGTCGGCCTTGCCGATGGAGTGGGCGCCAGAGAGGGTGACTAAATCCTCCTGCGACAGGCCCTTGTCTGCAAAATTCTTGGTCAACTGAGCGAGGGTAAAAGTGGGGGGAGGCAAGTTCGCGAACGTTTCAGTTGCCAAGGATATTCTTCCGTCCCTCCTTCCGGAAGGCAGGTCGTAGTAGATTCCTTTGCTCTACATAGAGTGAGGATGATATCGTCAAATGAAGAGATAGAAGAGATAGAGATAGATAATGAGTGATGTTTCATAGAGTTAGGATCTACCAGTCGGACACTGTCTCTTGCAGCGAAGGCAATGATATCGGCGCATGAGACTACTCCTTTGCAGGTGGCTTCAAGCCGGGTTTTCGCGTTAGTGATGATGTCGAAACCTTCCAGACTAGGGTTGTTGATGGGCGAGTCCTTCTCCGCAAGGATGCCATTAACAGAGTCCAGGAGGATCGACGCATCGCAACCCTAAAAAGCATAGATTTAAGGAACCCGGAGAGAGTTTTCTTTAAACGGATGATAAAACGCTTACCCTGACGAAGCAGTCATGGAAATACATGCGCACGAAGTCCGCCAGAATACCCTCATCATTTCTAAATGCTTTGATGACTTCTTCTCTTACGATTTGCTCCGCGGTAGGGCAACTCTTCTTGTAGAAACCTACCTTAAGCTGAGCTTCTAGAGGAAAAGTCAGGCAGAAGGCGACCACGAGAGCCAAGAGCACTTACCCAGACTGGCGACTCATTTTTCACTAGTAAATCTTCCTCCTGTCTCGTGGACTCTTCGTTAACCCTTCAAACCCTATTTTAGGCCACATGAACTGTGCTTCTTGAAATTTCTTCCACATTATTTAATGCATGTATTTTGACTGTATGTAATTTAACTTTTGACTCCTCCGTCGTTGATTGGTCTTGACCGCGATCGATTTAAGATAAGTAAAATCGGCGTTGCGTGGCTCTCGTTGTTTCCTTTGAAGGAGACGTCTGCGTTACGGATAAGCTTTGCGGCCGCCATATCTGAATAAAGACAACCATTTCAACGCAGGCATCAAGGATCGCTTTAGATTTGTGTTATCGTGGGAATGCGTCCTTATCGACTTCCACTTCATCTGTATCTTCTTTATCTTTGTTCATATAATTATCTGAAAGTAAGAGAGCCGCATCTGGCACGGAGTATCTGGACCGGAGATTTCCGCGCACCGGGATCAATTTATTTAGATTATCTTACGGTTTTTAAATTTTGAAAAGACACGTAAACCGTCAAGTTTGTGAGAAACCAGATAAGGTCGCCAAATTCAGTTGAGGAATAACCTCGGGGATATTCCTTCGAGTATGTCATATCAACCAATTGGTATGTCAACCATCTATCAGTGTACATTGCAAACGACTTTTTTCTGTTGTACTTAATTATTTCCACCAGCTGTGTGAAACCATTTGGTGGAAGAACAAGATGATGTATATACATATGGATAGAGAAAGGTACACATGGATGCATACACACACACACCCACACCCACACTATGTGTGGTTTCTTATGCCCCCAAATGGTTTCTTAGTACATATTATCTTTCTTTATCTTAGTCCATATTATCTTAAGTTACCTAAAAATATCAAATCCAAGAGTTTTTTGTAGAAAACAAACAATTTTTTGAAGTTTATTTATTTATTTATATTAAAAGAGGCATATAAATCACTTGTTATTGAGCCCACATATAAAAATCTGAATACTTCCAAAGTGCCCTTTCTACTTTGACTAGATAGAGTAAAAAAATAAGTAAGGTTTAGATTTTTCTACTACTTTATATTATTGATAAATATAATATTTGATTGGGTTTTATATATTCTTGATGATTACGGACTTGTGACCTTAAAATTTGAACTATCTCTCAATTAATATTGGATAACTCAACTAATATTGTAAATCTATTTTCCCTTTCCAAGAATTTTTTTTGAATTTCCTTATATTCAGTTTCAACTTATTAATACCAACAATATGGACGTGGTAGGGATCTAATAACAAAGCCATGTAGCTCACACGTCAATTTCCTTTCAAATGAACATATGTTTATGGATTTTTCTTATCATCTAATGAATAATATATTTTTGTAATTGGGACTCTCTATATTGCCTCAAAATTCAAGAAGAGATGAAAGTGGAGGAAAGATGGAAAGATTCGATTTGTAAGTTTTAATGGAAAAATTCTACAAATTCTGATAAGGACATAAATATGCAAGAAGTAGATAATGTTGAATCCCCAAATTAGGATGCCTAGAAATCCACAACGATTTGTCCTTGAATCTTCTCCTAGAACCATTAGAGGGAGGTAAAATCCAAAACAAGATGCATACTAGTGAAGTTGAAAGTAATTATTGGCATGAGAGATATGTAGGTTTTTCAAAATTTCCTTCATAGATAGAAAAACTTCCAAGAAAAGAAAAAACTGTCCATTATTTTCTTTTCTCAAATATCCTTAGTTGAAGCTCAAGAAACATTTACAATGTTTTTTGTTCTAGAAAATTTATCCAAGAAACCCAACATACACCATGTGACCAAATCAAAGATTATATTTCTTTATTAAATAGTATGATGTTTGAATACAGTATAAAAAAGATACATATCTTAATTCAAGATACATAATAAAAAAAGATTCCATCTTTTTGACCAAGACATACTAGACCATTTTCACTTAAATGGGCTTTCATTAAGACATGGGAAGATTGCTAGGGTAATATGAGTTTGATAGTTTATCATAATGAGTCATTAATTTTTATATATTGATTATGTGAGGGTTGACTGGGTCAAATCTCTATTCTAGAAGCTTCCAGAATGTTCTAGAATTTTCTAGAGTTTGCTAGAATCTTCTAGATGTTAGGTTTAATCTCAATTATGTGGATATAGCTATGTATTATTGTGGATTAGCTATAATTTAATCCCCATTAATGATTCAATTATGTTAAATGAAGGGATTAAGACATTCATTTATGTGTGTGGAGATTATTTATGTGTAGAGACAATTAAATCAGTTAATAGTCAATAATGGGTTGACTAATTATGATTTAGAGGCTTAAGCTCTCCTCACTCTCTATAAATACGAGGCCATGGTCCACTTGAGTAAGCCAATGTCCATAACCCTCTAGATAGATTCACATTTCTTCTAGAGATCAAGAGTTTATCTTGGGGATATTCAAGAGACTATTCTCCACTTAAGAAATCTGCAAAGACAAAGAATCATGCAATCAATTTAGGTATGAGTTTATTTCTGTTCTATGCATCTGATTATACTAATAAATTTAAGATGAAAACTAAATTTTCTAACACTTCAATCTTCTATGCTTCTTCTAGAAGCTTGTGGAGTCTTCTAGATTACACTAAAAGCTTGTGGATATTTCTAACAGCTTGTAGACCTTTCTGGATGTTCTAGAAAGTCTTGGACATCTTCTAGAGGGAGATAGAGTCTCTAGAAGGTTCTAGAGAGCTCTATAAAGGGAGGAGCTCACCCCAAGCTTAGAGAAACCTAAAGGAAACAACTCAATAGCATCCTAAGTAAGTGAAACCCTTGTGAAGGAAGGGTCAAGTTACTTGGATAGTTGTAGAAATGAGAGGGGGCAACATAGCATCTTTGGAAGAAGCTTTATGAAGAGGTGAAACAAGTGTGGCTCTTGTTGTTGGTTAGTCCCTTTGGTGAACTTGTTCTCTTTCCTCCTTTTGTCCTAGCTATTTTGGACCTCTATTGTGAACATTTTTCATCTCATTTAACACGGTTGTTTTTCTCCAATTTGTTGGTGGGTTTGGTCTAATCTCATCCCTAGACTCTTGGTGGATACTTACGCTTAGTTGAATACATATTTTACACTCCTTTATCGAAAAGATCCCTAACAGAATAACTTCATAATATGGTTTGTATTTTAGCCAAACTATTTGAGGAAGGTATATGCTTCCTGGTTGCGGGTATAAACATAGACATAATAGGAAGTGGTCTATGATAAACAAAAAATCATGGTCACTAAAAGTATAGTTTACGTATCAAAAACTATACTTGACTCTTCAAATTTGATATTTTTAAATTTAGAACAGTGTCGAGTAGAAGTCAAATCCATATGGAGGACAGTTAAAAGATTAAAGTTAAGGAATATTTTTGTATTTTTGGATTAAGAAAGCAAAAATGATAGATGAAAAAATGAGACATGCTGAAGATGCGATGAATTGATCAAACACATCTAATCTCTTATCAAAAATAAAAAATTCTTGATCAGACAATGGAAATGTGATTTAGGGTTAAAAAATAGATTTGTGGATTAAAAAGATGAGAAAATGAAAAAGATTGATGTGAAAAATGTTATAATCTAAAGACTCATGATGAAAAATGCAAGCTCTCAATGAAGTTATTGATCGTAGAGCATATATTACTGTATACATATAATCCTTCTAGTGGCGTACGACCTCCGTCGCCACCAAGACACAATATCACAACGCCGAAGGAGCCCTTTCGCGCGCATGGACTTATCTTCTTTCTTTATTGTGAACTTTTCGACCCGCACGTGTTTAAGCGGGTCCTCGCTTATTTCCCTCTCCCTTTTAGGCTTCCGGGTGGGTTCTTCCCTTTTTGGGATCCTATTCGTGAAGCCCTTCTTCTTTGTGAACCTTCTTATTTCTATGAGCATATTTAGGTTTTGGGTCGTGGGCCTCAAGTGGGCCCTTTCCTCTCTCAGCCCATTTTGGGCTCTATAAGAGGGGAAGGGACCCCCCCACAAACCTTGGCCGTCATTTGAGAAAAGAAAGGAGTTTTCTCCATCTCGAGTGGCTGCTCATGAAAGGCAGAGGAAGGAGTCCAACCGCCGCCGCCGCCGCTGCTGCATGCCTTCATGCCGCTGCCGCCATCGCCGCCGCGACCGCCGCCACTCTTAGCCCCAGTCACGAGGACATCGCCGTAGTCGCCGCCGCCACCGCCACACGCCATCGTGCCGCCGCCACCGCCACACGCCATCGTGCCGCCGCGCGCCTTGCTGTCGATCCCCTTTGCGACGCCGCCATCCCCAAGCCGCCGTTGCCGCTGCCACCGCCATAGGCCGCCGCGCCTCCCTCCTCCACCGAACGTCCATCTCCTCCTCCGCAATCCCGCTCAACGCCGCCTCCTTCCGCTGCCTCCTTGCCCGAGCTTCCCCATCAGCCTCGCTCCAGCGAGCTCCCTGTCACCAGCTCCCTCTCCCCGTCGTTCAGCCCCTCCCGCTCCAGCTCCGCGCTCTCTCTCTCCGCTTTCCCCTCCGTCCATGGCCTCTCCCCATTTCCGTCGTCCCGGCCAATTCCCGTCCTCCCTCCAACACGCGCACCCTCTTCGAACGCCCTGCGAAATCCACCTCGAACCAACGCCCTCCACCTCTCTCCCGATTTCAGAATTTCTCCCGGTCTGGAGATCCTTCCTGCTCCCGAAATTCCCGAAAACCTTTCACGTCTGGTAGTCCCGCCTCCTCCCCTCCTGCTCCATTTCCAGCCCGTCCGCCCATTCCAAGTTCCGTTCACCCCCCCTGCAATTCACCATCCGTGCCCTCCTCACTGAATTAACTCACCGAATTCACCCTCCGAATCCCCATCTCCGAATCCCCTCTCGAAATTCAGACCCGATCAAATCCATTTTCCGACTCGACCACCGAATTTCCCTCCTGAAATTCAGTCTGTCATCCCAGCGATTTGCCCTTCCGCGAATTCGACGCCATCCTTCCGCCAGCCTGCCAATCACGTCTCAAGAACTTGCCCTCTCCAATTCCGTCACCCGAATTCCCTGATTCCCACTCCACTGTCCAGCCAATTTCGCCCTCTCCCTTGCAGAATTCACCCATCTCGCTCGCCAGTTTCCCCTCCCTGATCCCCTCCATCTCCCTTCCTGCTCCCCCTCTAGCATTCCCAGTTCTGCTCCCCGCCGGTTTCCCCATTCCTCGCACCCTGCGGAATTCTCCCTCCCACCTTGTTGAATATCTCTCTTCCGCCCGATACCATCAACCCTTCCTCCTCCCCTCCCGTCTGTGACCGCGCTCACCCTCATCCCCGACGCCCATCGTCTCCACCCCTCGCCACTGCTGACTTTGTTTCCTCGCCTGAATTTCCCTTCCTGCGATCTCGAACTCACTCGTCACCAATCGCGAATTCACCCCTCGCGGACTCCCCATCGTGAATTCACCCGTCACGATTCACCCATCGCGAGTTCTTCGCTCAGCTTACGTCCTCCCTGTCGCCCCGAATTCATCCCGCCGCTCCACTCCTGTTGCCCCACTCACCTTCTCCTTCCTTACCTGTCAACTCGCCCAAATTCCGAACTCCTTGCTCCTGCCGATTCATCCTCGTGCCCTGTCACCAGCGGCGGTTGTCCCGCGCCTCCCAGCCAGGACTTGCGAAAATTCTAGTCGGAACTCCAGTTGGAGCACGCTGTGAAATTCCGCTGGGTGCCTTCCCCTCTCCCCTCTTTCCTCTACCGAATCATCTCGTGCGCCTTCCCAAATTCCTTACCGAATTCAATCTCCCTTTTCCCGATTCCCCTGTCAATTTTCCTTCCCGACGCCCAACTCTCCACCTCCCGTTTAGTTCGCCAAGCATTTGCTCCCGTTCTCGCACGTTGCGCCCTGCCTGCCCCGTCACCCCTGCCGTGCGCGAGCGCCATCTCAGGAATCGTCTGCATCCGCCAGCGGTAGGATTCGAGCCCTCCCCCCCCTCCGACCTGCTCCATCAGCGAGGGTGCCTCGCCCTGCTCTATCCTTTTGACGCACATCCGCGTTGACTCAGGGTCGCACCCGCGACCTGGGATCGGGTCACCCCTGCAATTGGGTCACCGACCACGCCCAAGCCACCCCGAGTAGTGCCCGCGCCCCATCTTGGGCCGTGTCGGCACCCTAGCCCTCCCCGAGTTGTGCCCGCCCCCCATCCTGGGACGCGTCTGCGTTCGCGTCCTTGATCGCCCCCGCGCCCACCACCACCAGTTGGTTGCACCCTCGGGATCAACATAGTGATAGTCGCTACCCCCCCACGGCCCGGATTTCGCCGTTCCACAACGTCGCCCGCCCGGCCCGCTTCTGCCAAGCCGACTTTCCACTACGCCACGACCCACCAGGCACCCCGCCCCACAGGTTAGAGTCAACCCCTCATTTTAAAGTTTAATTACCTTTCAAAGCATTTTCCTTTACTCGTCTCTACCGCCGTCGAACGACTTAGGTAGGGTAGTACAAGTATAGGTTCGATACTTCTGACGCGTACGTCAGATTTGGCACCGAGCGTGGGCTGCAGTCTTCAAGCTACTCCACAACGAGCGACTTCCATGCCTCCGGACGTTGACCGAGAGGATCTCACCCTATCCATCATCGCGAGTTTCCCCCGGAGTCAACTCTGCTGATCGGCACGCCTGCCTGCACGTAGGTTTAGGTAAGATATCATACTTCGGGTCTAGGATTCACCGGCCCGTAGGCTAGGTTTGACTTCCCTATCTTCAGTCATCCTTAGCTCCATTGATCAGGCACGAGGGTTTTCGCACCCCGTCCTGCATCACCTTCATTTGCGCAAGACTCATGAATGACTAAGGGTATGGTTAACTGTCAAATCCCAATTAATCACTCAATTTAGTACTGAGTGCGAGTAGGAGATCATCAAGAACAACTTCTCTAACATTTCTATTACCTTGGCCATGTATTTAATTGCATCCTTGAGTCGTTCTTCTCTTGTATCAAGGGTGGATGATCCCATCTTGACCAATTAATCACCTTAGAGGACTTCATGTTATATCTAATCTATGATGTTAAAGAGATCTCGTAACTAGGGATTTTTAATTCGTAGTAAAAACATAATCATCCATCCACAAGATGTCTTTGGTGTCTCAGGTCAAAGGATCACGTATACAATAGTGACATGAATTAACCTGATTGAAAATTTAGTATTATAAAATTTTTAGATTCATTCGGATTAATTCAATGAAATCTTTCTCCAAAGAACACCCACTATCTATCCTTGGTATCTCTACACTGATGGCCACAAGATCAACCATACTCATCATATGATTTGGGTTAGATAATGTAATTCTTGTCGGATAATTTGTTATCTTTCTCGAATATCCCATGAATAGGAATATTCATAGTATATATTTAAAGACTAGTGAACATTGTATTATGAGCTCATTATAATTCACTTGATCATTACATCTGTTCATGGACTTCATTAAAAATATCACACAAGAATGACAATGAATAAAATTTTATTTCAATGAATATAAATAAAAGATGAAAGTATGATTGGCTTGCAAGCCACATAATTTCTATCACATAATACAATGATCATTAGTCTTTAAACATATGTTCTGAACATTCCTATTCATGGTATATTCGAGAAGGACATCAAATCATCCGGAAAGAATAACACTATCTAATCCAACTCATGCGGTGAGTATGACCAATCCTCTGGCCATCGGTGTGGAGACATCAAAGATATATAGTGGGTGCTCTTTGGAGAAAGAGTTCATAAATTTTATTCATATGAATCCCTAGGTGGTATTCTACCTAATTTTTAACCAAGTTGATTCGTGTTAAGGTTGTGTTTGTGGTCCTTTAACTTAAGACACCAAAGACATCTTTTGGATGGATGACCATGTTTTGATTATGACTTATGAAGCCCTAACCATGAGATTCTCAAAACATCATATATTAGATATGACATGAAGTCTTTGAAGATGATTGTGTGGTCAAGATGAGATAGTCTACCCTTAGTATTTGAAGAGATATACTCAAAGAATAAGATGTGATGAAATCATTGGCCAAGACTGTATATTTAAGGAGTTCTTGATTATTTTTTCCACGCATCAGTATTAATTGAGAGGTCGATTAGGGTTTGAAAATTGATCATACCCAAAGTTGTTCATGAGTCTTGTGTAGATGAAGGATTATACATACATGGTAACCGATGATGGCAATGTTCCATGAGAGAGTTCTTATACACTCCATATCTCCTAGAGTACATGATGTAGCTTGGCACCTAATACGCTGGCAACTTAATATATTGATGAAGTTAAATCAATCCTTGATTAATTAATCTATATGTTGATGTAGACAATTAACAAAGGTTGACCAATAAAGTGTTATCGTGTCTAAAGAGTTATTAACTAGTAAGATATAGGGAACTAGAGGGTCACACATGAGGGTTTTTATAAAAATTTACATACCAAATGTCTATAAATAGGGGGAGAATGATCATAACTCAAGGTGACCTTATAAGCCTTGTAGAAATTCTCCTCTTTACCTCTTGGTGAAGAGCTTTGAAGAGGACATTCAACCATTTGGTAATCATGTGGTAGAGGCTGAACACTTGGATAGCTTTGAGAACTCTTTCAAGTGAACCCACTAAGTATGCTTTCTTATACATACTAGATGATATGATCATCAATTCTTTGTATCTAAATTTTTTGAATATATGATTCAATGTATTCCACTACATTTAATGTTGGAGGGCTTATCCACCTTAGATCTTAACACTAACAAGGTGAGGAGTGACTTTATAGGGATTGTCTCATCAACGTACTAGAATGGAGAGTTTGGATACCATGTACAATATTAAAAAAATGCTATACTATGCATTGCATAAATATAGAAAAAATATAGGGATTAGATCAACTAACCAAAGAATTCACAAAATAATTAATTAGCATAAATATAGAAAAAATAAGTAAGTCACTCATAACATGCATTTATAACTTAAATTCTTATCTTATTTAACTACTATGCATGCTTTTTTATGTAATTATAATGCATGTTATCTTAATTTTTATGAATTTTCTCCATTGGTATGTTATTCTACTAAAGTTCATATTTATGCATAATTTAGGGTTAATTATATGCTCTCTTGATAATTAATCGTTTACAAGATTAAATTAATATGAATTAATAGCCTTATTTTGACTTTAGTGGATGATCTAAAGGATTAATTCAATTTAAAGAATTATTGGATGATTAAAAAATCTAAATCTTAATGAATGCCTTTATGTTATTTTATTCATCCTATATTCTCTTTTAAAATTCTATTTTAATGGCATGATATTAAAAAGAAAAGAAATTGAGATTCAATGGAGAAAATTTGGATTAAAAACGAGTTGTATTTCGTAAGTTATGAATTTATGAAGTTTTTGGTTTTTTTTGGATTTTTTTAATTTTAATTTTATTGAATTTTTCATTATTTTTCTTAATTAAAATCCCAAAAAAAGTAGTTTTATTTCTGCAGGACCGCAGGCTGACGTGGCGCACATGATTGATGTGGCACGTGGGACCAGCGCGGATGCGACGCGGCACTGAGGCCACATGGCAGGGCCGCGCATGACCCACGCGTGGCGCATGTGGCGCGTAGGTGGCGCGGACACGTGGCAGGAGGCCACGTAGGTCCTCACAGATGCCCGTGAGGGGTGCCACGTGGCGTGAGGAGGGGGGCTGGCATTTGGAGGGCCCACGGGTTAGTGGGCCGTGGTTAGGAGTTTGGGGCAGTAACGCAAATGCATTACCGCGCCCCAGCTTTTATACTCATGATTTCCCTTTTTTCTATTCCGTGTGGGACTATGTTCCACAGAATCTTTCTTCTGTGCAGAACACGTGGCGGCATCGCGGGCGTCAGCGGCGATTGCAGGGCATCCATCGCGAGGACGCGAGTCGACGCGATCATCAATCAAGCACGTGCGCTTATAGGGTTTAAGTGAACACGATCGAGGCGTCTTCTTGGACCACGTGGCTTCATCGGACGGCTATGACTCATCGCGATATTGGCTTATTATGGAGAAACGCGTGGACGCTTTATGACAGTTCGATTGAAGATCGGACGATGGAGATTGAAGCTGATTATGGACATCAAGGCGTGGGATCGTGTCCACGATTTGCGGGCACGTGGACGCATCAGAAGCCATAGATCTTCATCGGATGGCTCAAATGAAAGGCGATCGTGGACCGCGTCCTGGGCCACGATCCCTTTGGTTTCGCATGATCAACGGCTCTCCTTTCATCGTCAAATGGATGGCGCACATCGCGCGTGGAAATCTCTTTATAAAAACCGATGTATTATCTTTTTCTCTTAACTCTTAATTGATTCGTGAAGCAATTAAGCAAATTTGGAGCAAAATATTGAGTTCATCATGATTCCCTTGCGTTTAGACTCAATCGCAACCCGATTGGAGCAAGATTAATTGTGATTCATCATCGGATTTTATCAAATTTTCCCCTTGAACGCCGAACGTCCGTGAGGAAGAAAACAAGCAAAATCCGCTTCAATCTGTGTGAATTGAAGCCCCATCTTTGTAGCAATCCGGTTAGTAGTGAGATTCAATCGATTATCTGGTGGTAATTTAAGTTTTGATTAGTTTTAGATCGTTAATTTTGAGTTTTAGTTCATAGTGTTCTTTAATTTTGCCTAATTGTAATCCAAAATTTTTCTGATTTTGAAAATAAGATATCTCTCTTATTATAATTCTAAATCACCTGATTTGGCTTTCATTGGATTCCTTATTTCATCAGCTTTCCGTGGATAGCAAATTCGTCAAATTCTGAGATCATTTGACCCCTCAATTTAATGTTTGACCGAGCACTGTTCATTTTCAATCCGAATTTGAGTGTCAATTAATTTCAAAAATATAAATCAGAATTTGATAATTTTGGCTCTTTAGAATCCTCTGGTTCTTAGCTTTTTATTGATATATAAATTGCAAGATTTGGATATCATTTGACCAGTCAATTTGAAGATTTTCTCTGAAGTGTTCATTTCGGGAACTTTCTGATCTTTGATTTTCAATAATTCATAGTAAATCCATTTCTTATTGAAAAATCACGAATTTTATATCAATAAATTCCATTTTCCCTATATATTTTGAATATATAATTTTCATAATCTTCTGACATCTTTTGGTTATCTGATTTTATAGAACTTTGAGTGTTGGTCAAAGTCAATGCTTTGACTTTGACTTTTAACTTTTCTCTGTCAAAACCGAGATCTTAAATCTTAAAATTTCTTATTTAGTATATTTATATCATTTCTATTTAGAAAATCTTATTTCTACTTCTTTAAAACCTCTTTTAAACCTAAGTTTGACCAAGTCAACTCTGCAATAAAAGTCAACCTTGTTCTCCGTGGATCGACCCGATACTTACACTTTACTTGATTTTATATCTTTGACATTGTGAGTTTGGATTTATAAATTTTGTTTGACCGACGTTTGTGTGTTTTAACGACCGCACAAAACGCTTTGTCAGTCACCCCTTCTCCTTCGTAGTTTCATCAGCCTATTAGGGGATCTCAAAGATATGTTTTAATAGAAAATTACATAAGAAACTCTTGGAACACTTTCACTTTTCTTATTTTGCAATTAAAAATCATATAATGTAGATATCAACCTCTTCTTGAACTTTATTTACTGCGTTGCTTTTCTAACAAAACTAAATGGTTATCTTGGTGAGGACCTCCATGTCGCTTGGCTTCACCATTGCCACAATTAATGGTAAGAGGAAAAGGTCATGATCATAGTACTTGGTAATAACTTGAAAAATTCTAGTCAATCTATCCAAGAGATCATGGTGAAACCAGAATATCCTGTTACCTCATAACATGAGATAGTTTCAGGTATTTTCAAGGACAAGGAGAGATCCACAAATTTGAGTATTAAGTATGTCAGTAAAGTTATAAGGCCTCTAGATTTAGGCAAACCGTCTTGATGTTTATAGTTCTACTACTACTATGAGAAATGTGATTAAAGCTTCTGGGAAATCTAGGTGTGAATTCTATACAATAGTTGAGAGTAGTAACTTCATTATAGTGGTCTAAACCCTCTTTTACTCAAATATGTGACTAAAAATAACCCATGGACAATCATCTTCATCCTTTAGAGATAGCTATTTTTCCAATGCTCTTAGAGGGATATATATCTTTGAATCTCAAAATATTTTAAAATGATGAAGGTCCATGCAAGGAAGAATGTCAATATCAAGTTTATAAAGAATGATGCAGATAATAGGGAGAGAAAGAAATTTCCTTTTCAATTTCTAGATGTAAGCCATAGCATGTCAATATCTCAACTCAAAAATTTTATTTTGAAAGTAAATGCAAAAGTAGTAGTAAAGAATGTATGCTGCTGTTTGGCAAAGAATCAAAGAAAAATAATTTAATATCTTAAATAAACTTGGATTTGCAAATAAAATGTGTCTAATTTCCTTGCAAATAGGATAAAATGGTGGTGCCGAATAGAAGTTAATATTGAAAAATCAGCCTTAGTGGAATCGTACTTAGTGTTCTGATGCTTATTGAGAATAAAAGAATGAGAAAAATGATAGAATTGTCGTCAAGTAGATAGGGCCCTATATAATCAGATAATGGGTTCTACAAAGTAGACCAATAAAAGTTAAAAGAACAATCCAGATAATCAAAATGATAAGGACACACATATCTTCATGTGATTCATTAGGAAGATAGTCGATTAATTTTTGTAATTACATATGAATAGTTTAGATGAATATAAATATGTGGCCAGCATTGCATTAGATCCATGTGTAAAATCTAAATATTACTATAAAAATCTAGTCATGTCTGAAGCATTCACATCTCTTCTACAATGACCAAACATAAGATTCCAATTTCTCTTCTTTTAATTATTAATAAATATAATAATTCTTTTATTTAATTTTTATATTTCCTTTGACCGGCCAGTTTTTTTCCTTCATAATCTTCTATTGCTTCTTGTAGTCGTAGCAATAATAATAAAGTATTTGGGTTGCTGAACAAAAATTCTAAATCTACGCTTCCTCGACTTCGCACGAGCTGTTGAATTTCCTCTCAAATAACAACAAATGACTGAAAATACTGCCCTGGCGGCCACGCGAAAGACAAACGGAGAAGGCAAATCCGAATAGCGTTCCGGCCAAAAATCCCAACCCGATCCCAAACGACAGATTTGTTAGGTGATGCCAGGTTTATTTTACACCCGACGAGTCATACGCTACAAGACGGAGCAATAGATCATAGATATTCTTTAAATTTATGATATTTGTGAGTATTAGTGGAGAGGATGGCTGGTGAAAGTCATTTTCGTTCGAGCTGTGAGACGTAAGACAAAAGGCCTGAGACTGGATCCATTCAATAAGTAGAGGACTCGACGGCGTTTTCTCAAGCATGTCGGACATTGTTTTTCGTTTAATTGAGCTTCGTTTACACACAGGAATGAACACGGTGAAAGAACTCTTTATTTGAACTCTGAAGTATGCTTATTTGACAATCGGTATTCATATGTCGGAAACATCGACCTCTTCTGTGACTTTATTGACGCGGCTGCAGTTCAGACGGACTTCTCCGGCCGTCCCGGTAAGGACATCCACGTAGCCCAGCTCCACCATGGCCGCAGCGAACTTCTTCAGGAAAAGATTGTTATCGAAGAGGTTGGCAGTAACGTAAAACGCCGTGACAGGGCTGGTCAGGAGAGCCTGGTCCGACGTGAACAGCCCGCGGCCCTGTAACAAGAGACTGTAGTAGCTGTTATCGAGGACAAGGGGAGATGGTGGGTCCATTGGCACGCTCGTGCCCGTCGTTCCCTGTGGACACTTCCTCTTCAGCTCCGCTGCGTAGAATGGATTCAAGAATGGGTCCGTCTTAATTGTGGCGCTGAAGTTGTAGAGCCTCTGGCTGAACGAGGAGCAGTCGGCTTTGCCGATGGAGTGAGCTCCAGAGAGGGTTACTAAGTCCTCTTGATTGAGTCCCTTGCTGGCGAAGTTTTCGGTCAGCTGAGCGAGGTTGGCCGTAGGTGGAGGCAAGTTCGTGAACGTCTCCGATGCCAAGGAGATTCTTCCATCCCTTCTGCCAGATGGCACGTCGTAGTAGAAACCCTTGCTCTGCACAGACAGGGTGAGATAGTGATGGGTTGAGAAAGAGAGACAGGTAGAGAGAGAAGGTTAGAGGGAGAATGGTCGAGATTGTACGCTCGTTAGGAAGAGAGTAGGGAAGATAGAGAGAAGCGAGCAGAGGGGAGAGAGAGAAAGATATGGAGGCGGAGCGAGAGGGCAGAGACGAAAGGGTAGCGATTAAGGAAGACGGAAAAGATCCCGAGGGAGGGAGGGGAGAGGAAGAGAGAGAGAGAAACTAGGGATATACCAGTCCGACGCTTTCTCTTGCTGCAAAGGCAATGATATCGGCACACGAGACGACTCCTTTGCAGGTGGCTTCAAGCCGGGTTTTCGCGTTAGTGATGATGTCGAAACCTTCCAGACTAGGGTTGTTGATGGGCGAGTCCTTCTCCGCAAGGATGCCATTAACAGAGTCCAGGAGGATCGACGCATCGCAACCCTAAACAGCGAATATGAAGGATTCCGACGATAACTCTTTTAACAGACGGATAAAACGCTTACCCTTACGAAGCAGTCATGGAAATACATGCGCACGAAATCCGCCAGAATACCGTCATCGTTTCTAAATGCTTTGATGACTTCCTCTCGGACGATCTGCTCGGCAGCAGGGCAACTTTTCCGATAGAAACCCACCTGAAGCTGAGCTTCTAAAGGAGAAGTCAAGCAGCAGGCGAGCACTAGCGCCAAGAGCAGCTCCCCACCCTTACGACTCATCTTCACTAGTTGATCTTCTCTGTCTCGTGGACTCGGCGTTTCAAAAGAATGAAACCTTAGTTATAGACCACCGAAATTGCAGTTGCAAGAATTTTCTTCCTCATTATTTTATTGACTATGACTTGCAGAAACTTTCGGTCGCCTGCATGTGTTTTCTCTGTTCGCGATTCAGGGAAGGTTTATCCGGCAGTGCGTCGCTCCCTTTCTTTTCTTTCGCAGTGACTTGGTCTCGAAGCGCACGTTTTGAGGGCCCCATAGCTGAACAAAGACGACCATTTCAACAAATCTGCACAGGTTTAGCACAGACCGCTTTCCGTGAACTGGTGTCGTTTGTGCGTTAATGTTACCGTGGGAATGTTTTCCTTTCAACTAGTCGTTCATCTGCATCTGTATTATCTTCTTTGACGGATGAACCGTCCCAGGGATTACCCTGTATGACGAGGACTCAGAACACATACCGCACGTGACGTTTATACCCGTAGTGGGACGCAACTGGCAAGAGCATAGTCGTTCACACGGGTCAATTTAACATAATTTATCTTATGACAGCTAAAATTTGCAGAGACCCGTGTGAAAAAAAAACAGGGGAAATTTTGATTGTGACTGGCGAGGAATATTTTAGCAATACGTCGATGAGGATAATTCAAAGTGACAATCAGAGAAATAGTTCATCTCAGTGAGGTGATATGTCAACTTCAGCGTCCAAATTTGACCACAAGCTCCGTAGATTACACGCACTGTTTAAAAAGTATATATGATGCGATTTCTATATTATTTGGAAACGGATGATCTGGTGAAGACGGTGAACTTTCAACCTAACAGCCGCAGTACTTATTTGAATATTTGGGAAAGTTCCATTCATCAAATCCACCAGCTTTGTGAACCCTATTCTGCGTGTAATAAAATGGGGTAGAATAGGTGACACTCTGAGAGAGAGAGAGAGAGAGAGAGAAACTCAAATAAGCGTCGTTATAAATGACGCATACGATACCTCACCATTCAAACGGGCGGCTCTCTACAAAGAGTAAGCTTGATACATCTAGAAAGAATAAATCGTTGGCTGTCGCACCAGAAGGCAGCTCAAAGAAGAGATATTAATCTCTCAAGCTAGTTTGCCTTTCACGTAGGCATCAAGCTTCACGTTTCCTTCTGCAAAGGTTAGTTCTAGATTTGAAGTCCGTCTTTGGCGTATATCTAATTTCTCACGAGCAGTCTGCTTAAGAAAATAGATAACCTTGTCTTTATCTAGAGTGCCAATAATTAGCTATGCTCTCCTTTGAGGCTCATTTGTACTGTTTCTTTACCAGGTCTACAAATTTATTCCTCGTTTATCAGATAGAGCCAAAACCATATTCCCAAGATTTGAACCGATAAATTTTTATTTATCTTATTTTATTACATAAAGAAATAATTTATTCATTTATTTTTTATTTCATTATTACTCAACATTTCTAGTTAAAAGAAAGCAATAACAGCAAAAGAGTCACATTTGGCTCATTGCTTGGATGATCTTTCGTTTATCTTCCTCTTATTGTAAGAACCTCTCTCTTGCCTAATTGACACGTGTGCTAAGTGGAATTGTGAAAAATCCGTCTGGTCAGTTAGGGAGTAAATGAGGATGAATCATTGATGAACATACCTTGATCTGATGTCATTCCCAAGCTTGTTCTCGGAACCCCGGGAACATATACTCTCTTTGATAGAATATAGACAATATATGCAATTCATGTGTTCAGAACTTGTATTATATTTATACATAGAAACTCCATCACTGCTCTATTCATTTCTTCCAATACTTCACCAATCCCTTAATATTTAATGAAACCTTTATGAATGGGTGCATGAAGTCTTGTTCTACTTAGTGTGCTAAAATGAGTAATGCTTCAAAAATCTCAATCGTCAACAATAGAAATAAAGGCTTATATAATACACAGAATATGATTAAAAGCCACAAGATTGAATCAAATGGAAATGGATGATTGGACGAAGTAAAGGAAAACATTTAAAAAACATGGAGTGGAACATCATCTAGCCATAAATGAAATAGCATTCAACATCTTGACCATTGATACTCATATGTACAACAATTAATAGTTTAGAAAATATTCATATCCAGCATAATAAGTTCCTTCATCAAGAGCTTAAAACTTATCTAGATTTTTGGAGAATTTTTCAAAGTACCTAAACCGGTGCCATAGCTTCAATAGATCTAAAAGGCCTAATGCACTCCTTACATCACAAATAAATCTTCTTTAAAATTAATGACTTGAGTGCATTGATGGTCACATTAAAGACCAGCCATGGTTGATGAGAAGGATGCTAGATTAAAATATTGATGAGTCACGTTTCAAGGATTAAATGTCATTTTTTATAAATTTAGACTTATCTAGTAATATTCATAAGATTTCACCTTAATCACAAATAACCAAGTATAGAGTAAGGGTCAAATGACAGACATATGGGTCATTGGATTTGAATGAAAATGCAAAGATTTTTGGTGGAGATAATGAATGAGATTGATGAGAGAGGTGAGATGAATGTGACGTGGTTGGATGATGAAATGAAATATCTAAATCTCCTTTCAAATATACAAAAATTTTCAAGATCAAGAATGAAAATTGTTGTTGTAAAGGCTTATGATTAGAAAGTAAGATTTTAGATTGAAAGAAAATATCATAATCTACTTTTTATTAAAGCGTGATCAAGAATCCACTCTATAGATGCTCTTGCTTCAATCATATGTGTCAAGAGCCCATAGATTTTGTCCTAGAGATGTCCTAGAGATGAGATGAGCCCTATTGAAAAGTCCCAATAGGGGGTGGTTTAACCTAAGAGGGGGGGTGAATTAGGTTATCTGTTAATTTCAAATATTATTCTCTACCTTTTTCTAGTTCTTATCTGTTCACTAAGATTCGTTGATTTATCACTCACTTCCTATCCTCTCGATGCACCCGATATTATTATACTGGTTGGGGGACCTAATGTCCCTTAATCCAGTCCCGAGTACTATAGACTCGGAGCCTCCTCCTCACCAAATGAAACCTAATCCTCTCACCACTCAAAGGGTGAAGGACAATGTTCAAATACAAGGTTTTAGATTTGCCCCCTACGGCAAACCTAACACTCACCTTTACCTGTCCCTACGGCACTACCCACTAGGCCTCGACCTCCTCGGCTCCTGGACGCCCTGACTCCCTCAGGCCGATCTCCACGCGATCGCTCGTCCATTCACGCCCTGTCGTGCCTCTTCCGATAGTACCGCCGACCACCGGTAAAATGAGACCTCGTCTTCCGGCTTCACTCGGTCTTCTCGCTCTCGAAGTCTTGACTCCTTCTCGTCTCAACAAACGAGACCTTCTCGTCCTCTGCGTGTGTGTGTGAGTATAATATATGTGTATCTGAACAATGCTACCTAAATGAGTGACTCTCCTGACTAATAATAACTTTCTGCTAAAATTGACCCCTTTGTAACAGAGTTGACTTTCTTGATTCTAGTTGACTTTGATTAACCTTTGACCTAGAGTTGACTTTTCCGAGTTCCGATGACTCTAAGTTGACTAATAAACTAGAGTTGACTTTCTGCTAAAGTTGACCTTTTCTGACAGAGTTGACTTTTTGACTTCTGTTGACTCAGGGTTGACTTTTGACCTAGAGTTGACTTTCTGACACAAGGTTGACTTTTGACCTAAATAGGGTTGACTCTTGACCTAATTAGGGTTGACTTTCCTGACTGGGGTTGACTCTCCTCAAAAGTTTGACTTTCTGTCTACTGTTGACTTTTTCTTGACAGAGTTGACTTTCCTAAAAAATTTGACTTTCTGTCTACCGTTGACTTTTTCTTGACAGAGTTGACTTTCCTCTTGGCAGAGTTGACTTTCCTCAAAAGTTTGACTTTCTATCTACCGTTGACTTTTTCTTAACAGAGTTGACTTTGGTTTACCTTTGACCTACCTCTCTCAGAATTCTAGAAATCAAGGATTAGAAGTTATAACAACAGAAAATAAGTCTGATACAAGCAAAACAATTAATTTAAGCTATTGCAACACAATGATTTAAAAAAAACTAGTGTAATACGATTTACCAAAACACCTCGTGTCTGTCGTTATGAGTCTCAACCTGCTGTAAGTTAATATGGTAGAAATTCGATGACGAGAAAATAAGCTGAGTTCAATTAAAAACCAACTAATTAATTAACAAACAAAAAAATGACTCGATGATTTAATAAGTTATATACTTGATGAACTATAATTAACACAATATAACCAAAAGTAATACCTCTCCCAGGTTAGCCACTGTGGATTTCAGCCTGCAGAGTGTAGAACAGTAGAAGAACAATATACGTATATATATATATATATATATATATATATATATATATGTCTAATTGGATTGAGATTTAAGCAAGACTTACTTGATGTGCTTCGTGACCCTAACTGTCAGAGATAATCCCAGGGAGATAATATATGATAATATAAAATCTATGTAATTTATGAGAATTAATTTTATATAATAGTACACTCTTGTCCGCCTCTAATAGCTTCAACCTGTTGATTGTTAAACTTAACGGAATATTTAACAATAGTGAATCACTATATGTCGACAATCAAATCAATTTAGTTGACAAGCTAAGTTAAACAAAGAATCTAAACACTCCAAAAACTTAAGATAGCACAGCTTATAACAAGAGAGAATGACTATATGCACGTAATCAAACTAATTTAACTGGACGAAGATAGAAATGGGATAATTAAGGTTATACCAATAATTTATAACAGAGATAATCGATATTGAAAAACAGAGACAAAAAAAAACTTTGACTTCGAAATTCCGACTGATAGCTTATCTAACCACAATAACGTTTTAATCGAAGGAAAGTTTTATTACCAAGATTCTGTAAGAACTCGAAATCTAGACTCACACCAAACTTCCTCCAGAGAAATTTCCTCAGACGAAAGATTTACTTAAAATAGATTTTTCAGTAGACCTAATGACGGATTTGGAAGATGCAGTGAAGAGGACCAAAACAAAATGAGAATCGACAAAAAGAACAGATCTAATGAACTGCTATTTGCTGAATCAGACAAATCAGATCGTTGACAGCGTGTTGGCAAAAGCGGGATCAAACCGTCGATGATGCGTATTTCTCACGAATCGTCGAAGATGAAGAAGATGAGAACCCGTATGCCAGATGAAGATCGCTCTTCGCACCGGTCTTCTGTCTTCACCCAAATCGTAGAGGAGTAGATGATCACAGTTCGTTCGATCGTCAGGGTTTGCGTCGAGCTCTTCTCAATATCTCGATGCCCTAATTTTTCAAAACCTAACACCTTTATACTGTATCGGGTTAGAGAAAATAAGAGAGGATAAGAATGACGATAAAGCCCTTAATGGACTTATGAATATAATTGAATGATAGTAGTAAATATAAATTGGACTTATGAATATATGTCATTTCCTGAATTTATGACTTATGAATAGTAACAATAAAAGGGATTCTTGCTGCATTTCCTGAAACCAAAACACCATCACAATGAGTAAAATATTAATCTTAATATTGGGAATATTTAGATATTAATCTAATAGTAAAATAAGAACAGGGCAATTGATAACTTATGACATAAAGTTAATACCGCAATTACCGCTCTGTCAATTCAAGAAACGGTTTATATCAAAACAAGTGCGCTAACAATCTTGCATTAAACACAAAGAATGAATGAAAAAGAAAATAAGAAACTGAAGAAAAGGGATGACTCGTGCACAAAATGTATGGAGGCCTTCTATGTTCTTGGATTCCCTAAAAATCTCTTATCCATTATTGCCATCACTCGTGCCCTACTTTGCTACGTTACCTCTTTCCTTTTCAATGTAACTTTCAAGACCTCCATATCAGACAATGGATTTGTTTGGGCTATGAGAACAAGTGGGGAATTTGTGAGCTAGTTTCTAATGAACCCTCTTATGGCCTTCAAGCCTTTTTTTTAAACCTCTGTGGCCACCTTCTCCCTTTTGTGGGGTCATTTTTAGGCTATCATTATTTTGAAAAACTACAAAAAAATATTTTCTTAGCTTTCTCTAAACAATTTTGCGTGAAAATCGTGCTAATTATGTAGACACTATCACTCCACCCACTCAAGTCGCAATAGGATTCCCTCTTTAGCCTCCTTCGACCTTCTTCATTGTAATGTTTGGGGCCTCTCTCGAACTCCTCCCCTTTTAGGCCATCTCTACTACATTTTCATTATTGGCCACTTCACTCGTGTGAGCTGGGTCTACCTCTTACACAACCGTTCTCGAGTCATTGTCATTGTCACATTTTTCATCTCTACGGTTGTCACCCATTGTTCAACTACACCCAAGATCCTTTGCATTAACAATGTCCTCGAAATTTTCCAAACTCACTATGTCCTTATTTTTCTGGTTGCTTGCCCACATATATTCCAATAGAATGGTGTAGTGTTCAGCTAAGAGTCATTACGCATCTAAGCTCGCCCGATTTACTATTTATAAACTATAAAACGAATACTAGATGGAGATAATTAAGGCATATAGATTTTTAGGTCAATCCTCAAGGATTTTAGGGCAAGACAATATTGATGATGGAGGTTGAGGAGAGAAGAATAATGAAGATTTGGTGGTCATTTCTCTGAGTTGACCGTAGAAGGGGGAATTTCAATTGATTTGAAGTGATTTACCAAATATAAAGATATAAGAACCCTAAAAATCAAACTATAGAAAGTAATGGAAATAGAAATTGAGGGAATCTAAGCTAGGAGGAAAGGAAGAAATCAAGATGGCAAGAAGGAAAGGGAACCAAAGTTGGAGAAGTTAGAGAGTAAAAGAAGTATTGCAAGAGAAAAGTGAAGAGAAAGAGTATGGAACTGGAGCGAATCGGGGGAGAGAGGTGGTTAGAACAAGAGAGAGAGAAATAGAGAGAAAAAAAATTTGGAGAGGAGAAATCTAGGGAAACAAATAAAGAAAGGGGAGTGCAATTGACAACAAGAGAGTGAGAGTGGTTAAGAGAGCTGAAGAAGAATCAAGAGATTAACCAAGAGAGAGAGCTAACTTGAGGAAGAGGGAGTGGGTGAAATAGAATGAGTGAGAAAGGTAAGAGAGAATTCAATAGAGAGATGGAAAGAAATCGTGATAGAGGAAAAGATACAACTGTTGAGAGAGAGGGTGAGAGAGAGCTTCGAAGGGGGGATGAGAGATTATATGAGAAAATGGGAGAGAGAATTAGCGAGGAATTTAGAGAGAGAGAGAGAGAGGAAAGAGAGAACGAGTGAGAGAGAGGGTGAGAAGGCGCAAACAAGAGAGAGAAATTTTGAGAGCGACAATGTCTAAGAATGAGAGAGACAGATAAACTTAGAGAGAGTAACAGAAGAATAAGAAATGAGGGATGAAAATGGAGAGAGTAAGAGCAAAAAAGAGAGACGGAAGGATTGAGAGTTGGAGAGAGAGACATAAGAAGATAGTGTGCAAAACAAAAGAGCATGAAAGAGGAATTGCAAGAAAGAAAAAGAGAGATTGAATGCAAAGCAGAAAACAAGCGAGAGAGCAGGAACGAAAGTGGTGGCGTACGACCCCCGTCGCCACCAAGGCATGACACTACGGCGCCGGAGGATCCGACACCCGCGCGCGTCCAGCCCCCTCGACAGGCGAAGACGAAGGATGCCGAGTTTCACTACACCAAGTGAGGACCTCATCTCGCCACGACACATTTCACAGGGCTCGCGCGCGTGGAGTTATCTTTCCAGTTTTTATTTCATTATGTACTTTATTAGCCCGCACGTGTTTAAGCGGGCCTTTGCATATCTTCTTCTCTCCCTTTTAGGCTTTCGGGTGGGCTCTTCCCTTTTTCGGGATCCCATTCGTTAAGCCCTTCTCCTTGTGGACCTTTTTCTATTTTCTATGATTATGTTAGGTGTGGGTTGTGGGCCTCAAGTGGGCCCTTTCCTCTCTCGGCCCACTAAGGGCTCTATAAGAGGGGAAGGGACCCCCCCACAAACCCTAGCCGTCATTTGAAGAAAAAAGGAGTGTTCCTCTCTCAAGTGGCTGCTCAAGGAAGATCAAGGAAGGAGACCAACCGCCGCCACCGCCGCCGCACCACCACGTGCCGCCGCCGTGCCCGCCGCCGAGGCCGCCGCCTCCCCTTGCCTTGGTCGCTATATACCAGCGTGCTGCCACCCTGCCGCCACCGCCGCCGCCTCAGGCCGCCGCCGTCGCCGCCGCCGGAACGCAGCACCGCCATCCCCTCTGATCATCCCCTCCACGGACCTCCCCTTCCCCACTCATTCCCCACATTTGGATCCCTCCATCAACCCCCTTCCTCCACCTCCATCTGAATACATCTCGCGGTAGTCCTACCTTCCAACCCCTCAAATTCCGATCCGTCTTCTCCATCAGGACGCTGCAATTTCCTCCTTCCCCTCCCTGCATTTCCGATCCTGTTCTTCTGATTTCCCAGAACGTCCTCGCTCTCTCTCTCCCCATCTCCGCGACCTCCTTCCCTCCCCTCATTTTATCACCTCGTCGCCCCGCGAACATCCGCCCAGCTTCCCCCGACTTTCGGAACGAAAACCGTCCGAATTCCCTTGCAAAGTCATCCTGTTGACGATTTAACTTCCCCATTTCCCCCAATTCCAACTCTTCCCGATTTCGCTCCTCGACGACCCTCCGTCATACGCCGACGCCTCCCTATTCCCCCCCCCCTCCATAACAGCACCCCGTCGCCACTTTTCTACGACTCTGACCTCACGGAACGCAACCCCTACCCGGACGTCCCTCCCCCGGAATTTCCTGCTTCGTAGTCCTCGTCGGGCACCGTCCCGCTCGGCGATTCCGCTGACTCCTCCAACCCACCTGTCCGCCCGATCCAATTCTCCGCACGTCCCTACCCTCCCCACGAACCTCGATCAGAATTTTCCCCATTACCCACCTTCCCAGATTTCCCATCACTCCCCAGACTCCACGCCGTGAATCCTATTCGCGTTTATCAATTCACCCGATTCCTCCCTGATGAAATATTTTACGCAGCCGCTGCGAAATCTCGGCCGCCCTTGCCGATTTTCCTCCTGCTACCTACCTCCACGATCATCCTTTTGTGCATCCGCCGACGGTTCTATCACTCCCGGCTGACCCCATATCGCCTCCTCGCTCGCGGCTCCTGCCCGCCTGACGAGACATTCCCCTCAGGTTGCTGACGGAGGACGAACATTCCCACCTCGCCTAGGGGAACGTGACGTCACCAACTTGAGGTGACGGTCCCTGTGCTCTGCGAGACGTTCCCCAGCTGCAAATGTCCACGTCGTAGCTGTCACATCGACCACGAGCGTTTACCTTCACCTCGGCGCCTGTTGACCACCGTCGGTATCTCGTGACTTCAGTTCGACCGCATCTGCCGTCCGCTCGCGTCACGCACGAACGATCTCCCCCGCCACGACCGACCGGGCTCGCGCCCCGCAGGTTAGGCACACATTCCCCTTTACTTTCGTCAAGTCTATATTTCCTACAGTGTTTCCCGCACCGTCTCCGCCGCCATTGGGATTTAGTATAGGCGAGTGTTTAGACCACTTTATAGGGTCTTTCCGTGGTCCAACCCCTCGGGTTGACGGTCGAGCTCCTCTCGACGACTCACGGCCCATCGCCCTCGAGGACGTGGATCGGAAGGCCTCCCGGGCGGACTCTACTCGACACACCCCAGGAGCTACGGAGGCGACGCCCGAGTCGGCATTCTGCTTGGTTGCTTCATTAGTATATTTCATCATATTAGATTCCCGTGATCCATCCCTATCTTCGCGGTGTTAGGCTGGTTTCGCACCCGGTCCCGGCATCGAAAGCAAGAGCATGAGAAGGGGAAAAGCGAGGGAATTTAAGAGAGGAGGAATTGCTAGAGGGAGGAGGATAGAGAGAAAGGGCAAATGTGAAAGACTTGAGGAAGAGAGAAAATGAGAGGGGAAGAGAAATCTTGAATTCAAGTAGAAGAGGGGAAACATAAGTAAGAGAATGAGATTAGGAGGCGAAGAACTTTGGAGTTATAGTAACCAAGATCTTGTGTGCCCCATATTCTCCTATGCGATGCGTGGAGTAATATAAGGTGTTGGAATCAAGCAGTCATATTAAAATCTCACTATGATGACTTAATTGTGTTGTTTCACTTAGTGAGCTTCTATCCTAGCTATTTATTACATTTGAGATGATTTGATAGCAAAGCCAAATTAGCTTATACAAATTCTCTTTCTCTCTCCCTGATGATTTGAGTGTTCTTGAAAATTCTTGATCATTTAAGATTTTGGATAGTTTTTTCCATGAATCCCTTAATCTAGAAGTGTTTTGTACTCATTTCCTCACATTTTGAGTGGTTGGAATCAAGATTTTGTAAAAAGAATTGTGAGATTTTGCAACTTGAATTTCAAATATCCAGCAAGAACATCTTGGCACAAATCCTCAAACAACTAACTGATTGGATCATTTTCTTGAGGTTTCAAGATAGTTGACTTGTATTTTTATTAAGCTTTCATCATCTAGTGGTAGATTTCATTTTAGAATGATATAGGGAATTTACAAGTTTTTGTCACTTTCTCTCTCCTCAATAAACATTTTCTCTCTCCGATTTCTTTCTTCGACTTTCTTTGGATTTAACTCTGACTTGTGTGATTTCTTATTCCTATGGAAGTTCTATCTCTCTCCTTTCTAAATTTATAGTTTTTTTCCTAAACTATGAATCAAATTCATTATTCAATTTAAAAGAAATCAAAGCCTCTAAAAGATCAACTCTAGTTCTCTACAGAATTCAAACCATTCTCAGTAGTCATACTTGATTTATCTTTATTTAAAGTAATTTTGGTTTTATTTTTACTAATTGACATGTGCTTTTAACAATTGCAAGAATTTGGCTTGTCACTAACAAATATATGCATATATATATATATATATATATATATCAATCTATGTGTTAAAAAATATACTAAATATTTTTCATTCTATATCAAAGTATTTATAGAATTTGATGATAAAATATAAATAGGAATGTGTATCAATCCGTAAATCTGTAAAAGTCACTGCTAAGTGTAACTCCGAAAATAGAGACATCTATCAATATAAATGAACATAATTAAATGTAAATCATTATTTCAATCTTGAATGATGTCTTGATTGATATTCAAATCAATGATCCTTGATGAATGAAAGAATAAATATGAGAAAAATCACATATCAAAACATTAGCAATAAACACCTTGGCACTACCTATAAACTTGGGAAATTTCAGACAGTCAACAAGTTGGAGAAATGTTATGCACAATGAGAGAAAGAGAGAGCTGATTTGTTGAAAAGATGTCTAATTTACCCTTTTCTTCTTGAATAAGGGAGGATTGAATTTGCTAGAGAAATTTTTTAATATCAGCAAGAGGGGGGGGGGGGGAGAGAGAGAGAGAGAGAGAGAGAGAGAGAGAGAGAGTTAAACCTCCTCGATGGCCCAGTTATATCCTAAAAAGCAAATCCCATTATGATCTTAGTCTAAAAAATAAGTAGAAAAATATGATATATTTAAAAAAATTATGTATAATTTAGAAAATGAAAATGAGATAATGATATTAATTAAGGAAAAGAAGAGAGGAGAAGAGAGATATATAGGAGATAGGAGAGAGTAGCAAATCTAAAATTACAAAAGTGCTATTATGGCTCATATACACTCACACTCCCCCTCAAGCTGGAGCATAGAGATCAAATAAGCCCTAGCATGCAAGAAATGGAGTCGTAGGAGGCCGTGCTTAGTCCTTTTGTTAGAATGTCTGCCAGTTGATGGGAAGAGCCAACATAAGGAGTGCTAATGAACATGTCAAGTACCCGATGATGAATATCATGACAATCAATCTCGATATGCTTTGTACGTTCATGAAAAGTAGGATTGTTGGCAAGAAAGATAAAAACTTGGTTATCATAATACATGGGCATGACACCTTGTATTGGAAAACCAAGCTCCTAAAGAAAAGAACATACCCAAAGAATCTCAGACGAAGCATGAATCATAGCACGGTATTCAGCTTCGACACTGGAGAGAGAGAGAGACACCATCTTGTTTTTTACTCTGCCATGTGACAAGGTTCCCACTAATGAATGTGTACTACGCAGAAATAGATTTTTGATCACCACGATTGCTTGCATAGATAGAGTCAGAGTAGGCCTCCACGTGAAGCTGACCGTGTTATAGGTAGAGAATACCACATCTAGGAGCATGCTTGAGATAGGCGAGAACACAAAGAGAAACATGCAAATGGATCTCCTGGGGCACATGCATAAACTGGCTAAAAAGACCCCCATATAAGTGATGTCACAACGTGTAAAAATTAAGTAAATAAGCTTCTCCACAAGTCGGCAATAGGCTTGAACATTGGCAAGTAGTGGAGAGGTAGAGTCTCAAAAGTTAGGCTTACTATCAATGGGCAATGCCCGAGGTTTTGTACCCTAGAAGTTTGACCTATGTAAGTATACCTAGGACATATTTCTTTTGGTTAAGAACCAACTTTCTTGGCTGATAAGTGAACTCAACCCAAGAAATATTTCAGCGTGCCTGATAGAACGAGACCGAGTGGTCGTTGAAAACACACGGTCAAGTGTCAAAATAAAGTCCAAACTTACCAATTTCAAGATTAATTCACGAATTGAGGGGTATAATCGTAAATAAGAGTCGAATCCACAGGGAATTAGGGAAATTCTTGATAATCTCTTTGAATTTGATCAAATCGGACGATGAATCGGTGATAGAAATTGGGCAAATTGATATTTAAAGAAAGAGGGCTCGAAGATGAATCCACGGAATAAAAAATCACTCAATTTGGATATGATTTTGCGGAGAAATCATCAAATGAACAAAGGAATTTTTTTCGAAAATGTAAAGAACGAAAAACTGAAAATAAGAATGAAATTAACTTAAATTACGATTCTAAATTAAAATTAAAAGCTATAAGAAGATAGATTAGGATAAAACACAATCCCTAACCCACAATTGCGATTGAATTGACCCAATTAATCGCGGGAATCAAGGCAATTCATCAAAATTCAGAAAATCATGATCGTAGAGTTCAAGCGTTGATTTCTTCCTCGTCGATTGTCGAAATCTTGACCTCAAGCACTCCATGGACGCGAAAATGGGTCTAGAAGCAATTGGGAACAAGAGGTTCAAGAGATTTAGTGTCTAAATAGTTTGATTTACTCCAATTGCTCTTGAATGCTTTACAATCTCTAAGAACATCTCAATTTATAGAGTGATTTGGGCATAACCGTCTGATCGTCTTTTGATTCGTGATCAACGGCTATGATGAAACGCATCGGATGCGAATCGTTACCATTAAATCGTGGCCGTTGGATCTTTGATCGACGGCCGAGATGAAGCCACGTCGCGAGCGCTATAAAAATGCATGTAACGTCTGCCGTTTGATCGCGATCGGATGCTTAGATGCGTTTCTGGTTGGTCTAATCTGAACCGTTATAACTCCTCTTGATCAACGACTGAGATTAAAACGATTTCCGATGAATCCGATCTCGCCACGTACCCCCCTCACTTAAGTGAAGATCAACGGTCTTGATTTCTCGCCACGTCACCTTCGTGCTATAGATAATCTGAAATATTGATTTTAAATTAGAAAAATTAATTTTTAAATTCTGAAAAAACTTAAGAAATTTATTAAAAATTCAGAAAAATTCAGAAAAAAATCCATAAAATCCCTAAAAATTATAAAATTCATATCTTTCAAAATAGAACTCTAAATTAATCCAAATTTCTTTCATTTGTTCAGAAATTAAATTATCTATCATTCTAAAAAGTCAAATTTAATAAATAACAAGAGATTTAATTTATATTTGAAAAATACATTCATTTCTTTAAGATTTAAAACTTTAGAAAATTAAATGAATGTTTATCATATGATTTCTCTTATAATTTAACTTTATAAACTACTTATAATCTTCAGTAAAGATGGGTTATGAAATTATTAATCTTTAACTCATCATAATTAATTCTAAATTAATGTATTTTGAGATTATAATGACTTTTTTCATAGAATGATAGATAAACACTCATAAATATGATAACATGCATAGGAATGAAATCTTTTATGCCTTAATATGCATTAATAATCATATTTTCTCATGTCTAATTAGTATGTTATCAGTGCCTAGATCCCAAATAGTAAGATATCGATATAAATAAGCATTGACTCGAGTAATGTCAACAATGTCGCTCCCAATGACGAGGATATCATCAACATATACAACCAATATGTTACATTCAACAGAAGTAGAGGTTTGAAAAATAGTAGGGTCCTCTTCACAAAGAGTTAATCCCTGAAAGAGGATAAGCTGAATGAATTTCGTAAACCATGTACCCGAGCTCTACTTCAAACCATATATAACACAATGGAGGTAAAAAACATGGGTAGTCTTGAAAAATCCCAATAGGGTGGTGATTTAACCTAAGAGGGGGGGTGAATTAGGTTATGTGTTAATTTTAATTATTATTCTCTACTTTTTCTGTTTACTAAGATTCGTTGGTTAATCACTCACTTCTTGTCCTCTCGATGCACCCGATATTATTATACTGGTTGGGGGACCTAATGTCCCTTAATCCAGTCCCGAGTACTATAGACTCGGAGCCTCCTCCTCACCAAATGAAACCTAATCCTCTCACCACTCAAAGGGTGAAGGACAAATGTTCAAATACAAGGTTTTAGATTTGCCCCCTACGGCAAACCTAACACTCACCTTTACCTGTCCCTACGGCACTACCCACTAGGCCTCGACCTCCTCGGCTCCTGGACGCCCTGACTCCCTCAGGCCGATCTCCACGCGATCGCTCGTCCCTTCACGCCTTGTCGTGCCTCTTCCGCTAGTACCGCCGACCACCGGTAAAATGAGACCTCGTCTTCCGGCTTCACTCGGTCTTCTCGCTCTCGAAGTCTTGACTCCTTCTCGTCTCAACAAATGAGACCTTCTCGTCCTCTGCGTGTGTGTGTGAATATGTAGATGTGTATCTAAACAATGCTACCTAAATGAGTGACTCTCCTGACTAATAATAACTTTCTGCTAAAGTTGACCCCTTTCTAACAGGGTTGACTTTCTTGATTCTACTTGACTTTGATTAAACTTTGACCTAGAGTTGACTTTTCTAAGTTCAGATGACTCTGAGTTGACTACTAAACTGGAGTTGACTTTCTGCTAAAATTGACTTTTTCTGACAGAGTTGACTTTCTGACTTATGTTGACTCAGGGTTGACTTTTGACCTAGAGTTGACTTTCTGACTTCTGTTGACTCAGGGTTGACTTTTGACCTAGAGTTGACTTTCTGACTTCTGTTGACTCAGGGTTGACTTTTCTGTCCTATAGGGTTGACTTGACTAATCTGAGCTGACTTGGTCTCTAAAGGTTGACTTTTCTTGACTAGAATTGACTTTCCTCAACAGTTTGACTTTATGATAACTTAAATTGACTCTGTCTATAATTGACTTCCAAGTAGGCTAAGTTGACTCTCTCTGAGATTTAACTCAGTCTAATTTCACCTGACTAGAGTGAGGTCAACTGCTGGACAAGTCAAGCTATGCTCAGTGATGGAACAGTATATATTACAGTGTCACAAATAGACTCTATTCTCACTTCTAACTGGTTGAGAATGAAATTCACTTGAAACCAAAAGGAATAGATAATCACTGCAATTAAAACAGAGAAACAGAACTAGTACTTATCTGAGATAATCAGTCTATTTAAAGAAATAATGTAATGAGACAAATGTCTTATTGCTTCTCCTAGAGTGTTAGTCTCGTACTTCAAGTATCAATAAATAATTTAACTGAGCCAAAACAAAATTACCTTCCTGTACCTCTGTAGAGACCACGGTGATTGATAAGTCAGATTATCAAGTGAGATAACAGTACATTCAGATTAGTACTAGTTTATAGCAGCAATGGTATGAAGATAAAATTCCAAATTCCAATACAAAATAAACTTTTCGTGAATAAATTATAATACTAAAATATTCTCTTACCACCACCTTGAATTTAGATTGCAGATTTCTGGAGGTATCCAACAGAATTAAAAGATTTAATTAGATCTGTATAACTGACAAAAAATATCCAGAACAAAATATTTAACTTACGTCCAATCAATCTGTACTAACGAACGACAGGATATTTAATAACACACCGATCAAGAAAATCTGAATTGATTTATCAAGCAAATCGATGTGAATAAAATTCAATGCAGACAGTTTAAAAAACAAGGAAACCGTGACTCGCGTTCTAGATTAGCCAACTGATTTAATATGCATACACCTGTGATTTTAATAATGAAATCAGACACACGTAACAGAATGATGATCTGAGCGGCTCGGATCAAAATGATTAATATCTGAGAACAAGCAAATAGTACTAACTTCAGATGCACCACAAAAGGGAATTCAAATCGAACGACGACAAAAGAACTACGAACAACGAGAATAACACAGAACAATATGTTTCAGAGTGAGATTGAGCGATAGAATGACTGATTAAAATCGGAAACGTGTTAAAACACGAAAACACGAACGGAATGAGATTATCACTAACAAAAAGGATGAGCTTGCAATCGATCGGAGGAGAGTTGTGCTTCAATGAGTTGTAGGATGCGAACGCAAGCCAGAACGAGTGAGGTTGTCGCCTTCTAGGTCACGATCACCAGAACGAGAGCTCTTCTTCCCCCTTTCTTCTTGAAGCGTTCGCAGATCGTTCGTAGAGCGTTTGCTGAGCTTTGTAGATCGATTTCAGGCCGTGTGGGGAGCGATTTGGAGAGCGATTTCCACGATAGCAGGTCAGAGCGTTTGCGCTGCACTTTTCAAAAGAATATTCGAAAAGCCCCCATTTGAAAACCGAAAACCTAGTCTTCTATATATAGAGACAGGATTACCTTACTGCCCTTATATATGTTAGTAATAATAATGTAAGTAACGAATCTTATTCATGATGAGGGATATGTATATATATATACACGATAATACCCTAATAGGTATTTATAGAGAAGAGCACTGATATATATTGAGCTTAAATATATTCTGAGCCTATATATATATACTGAACTTATGTATATACTAATCCTATATATATATATATATATACTAAGCTTATATATATACTATAGTTACGATAATACCTTAAACAACTATTTTATATATATATTGAACCTATATATATACTGAGCTTATATATATATATATTGATCCTATATATATATACTGAGGTTAGATATATATATATATATATATATCTATCTATACATATCTATATATAGATATATATACACATATCTATCTATACATACGACGATACGACGTTAACTCCGTTCATTCATGATGCATCTATGAATGAAACTATATAAATGGATATGCATGATAGAACACAAAAATGAAACTATATAACTGAAGATTGTGACTGCACGAGGCAGTGAACTCCTGAAAAGATAAATCTTCATGGATACATTAGTAGATTAGTGGAAAATAATCAAGGGAGACAGAATGTATCAATAATTAAAATTAATGACATACAAGAAACAAGATGACAATTCAAGATGGGATGCTTACGTCAAAACTAGTGCTCTAACAAGTCTCTCCCTGAACTGCATACCTATGTGGTTGCTCCATAAAAACACATTTAGTAAGATCAACATAGAGGAAGGCTCTGAACACATCGAGTTCATAAAGAGGCCAGCCCTGATTTATTGCCCAAGAGAGAATAAGATGTATTGAGTTAAGGTAGACCACGGGAGAGAAGGTCTCATTATAGTCAATCACATAAGTCTAGGAGAACCCATGAGAAACTAGACAAGCTTTGTGTCGATGAATGGTCCCATTAGGATTGTACTTGAGTGTAAACACCCATCTGCATATAATGACATTAGTGTTGGCTGGTCGAGGTACTAATACCCTTATCTGTCGCTTGACTAGAACCTCATACTCTAAGTCCATTGATGCCTTCTAGTGAGATAGCTTTACTACTTCTAGGTGCAACTTGAGTATTGACTCATTAGTAAGAGAAAGAGAGAAGGCATGATAAGTAAGATGAAAATTATCATAACTAACAAAGTATGAAATAGGGTGAAGACTGCAAGAGCGCTAACCTTTGTAAAGAGTGATAGGTAAGTGGAGATCATAGGATGGCAATGTTATGGGCATCCGATCT